>CAEGAE010065694.1:0-57070 GCA_903067095.1 Girardinus metallicus | reverse complement strand
CTAACATGAACACAAAGCTATAAATGGCTGCAAGGTGAGAGTTCATCTATAAAACTGACTGAAGATGAAAACAGAAACAGAAAGCTGGAGTATAGACATTTTGTCATAATAGCCTGCTCACAAATAGGTTATTTGTAATCCTGCCTCTTTATTATTACATTGAATTAATTTCAGATTTTTGTATAACATTTCTTCAAGTTAGCAAAGTGAGCTATTATTGTTACAGGTTAATTTTCTAAACTACAGAAAAGTAACTGTTAGAGAAGCTCAAATGTGAAAAATTGGACTAATGTTGATATGCGATAGTAACACTGTTATGTTAGATTTACCAATGTTTTATTTTATCTTTTTTTTATCCGATTACCCGATTAATCGTAAGAATAATCGATCGATTACTCGATTACTAAAATATTTGTTTACAACAGCCCTACTTTCAACCTATGTGGTAGGGATAATGTGAAATCTGAAAATAATGGAAGCATTTCGTAAAACTCAGAGTTTAGGTAAGGATTTAAACTCGCAGGAAACTAAAAGAACTGCTGGTGTTTTTGTCAAAGCCAGCTTGTCTAGCAGTGCTAATCACTTATATAAAATGCAAAGCACTGTTTAAAATGTTCTAAAATCTATGAGCATACCTAAAATATTCAAAGAAAATGCAGCTACGAAAGTAAAATATCAAGGCATAATGTTACATGACACACTGTGGCCTGGAGTTTGCACAGCACCCAATAAAGAAACTTTTAAATTTTTATTTTCCACGGATTGGCTATACCCCCAAATGCTGAGATAAGCAAGACTGCAGATGTTAGCTTCTGTGGTAGTGCTAAGATGGTTTCCACTATCCATATTAATGCAAATCAAGTCACATTTGGTGTCTGCACTATTAAAATAAGCAGTCATGGGCACTTTTAGAGGATGCAAATAAGTGCATAAGCTTCTGAAAGCCTTATATAGAATTAAAGGATTTAACTAAATACTTTTTTTACCCAAGAGATGTAAAAACATCTCTATTTGTTTTTACATGGACATGAGTAACTATGAGAACTGACAAAAAGAGTTTTGAATTGAGATTTCTTACGTAGCATCATTCCCAGTTAGAACAGAATTTTGGTGCCTTTCCAACATTTCTGGCAATGCCAGGAAGCATCAGATATCCCAGCACCGCAGCACAAAGAGCTCACGTTTCTTGACTCTACATGTGAACAAATCTGAGGGTCAAACTCAGAACTCTGCTTTTCAATCCTTCACCTTCAATGGAAACTGGAAAAAGTGGGTCAGATGTGCTCTGCAGTGACCAATTATGACACCATCTGCTGCTTATCAAGTACAAACACTGACGCAAGATCTGAGGAATCTAAAATATATGACCTATCAGTACATTAAGATGACAAAAGATCAGCACTTTTTGTCTATTGGGTAGAATGATCATATAATGTGCTTAAAGGGCAAATTCCTTGGTGTGTTTAGGTGCAGAAAAAAGCAGATGTGACTATAAAACAATGTTCTGCTGCACTCTAGAATCATTTCTAAGCTGGTCCTTGGAGCGCTCGCTTTTTAGTCTCAACAATAAAAACAAAAAGTGATGAGTAAAACTAAAGAGATGTCATGTTTTATAGAGAAGTTATACATGATGATCCTTGGATACTGTCAAACCAAAAGGTCACCTGCCAAAGCTACTCAAAATTGACAAGATCAAAACCTAGAAACTCCACAAGCAGAAGGAGGCCTGCCCTTTGAGAAACAATAGCAATAGCAACAGTGGACCAAAACTTTCTGAACACATAAAAACTCTCAGATTAACAAACAGCAGCACAGATATAAAAAGTCAGTGCTTCCAGCAGCAAACTTTTACCCATCTGAATTTCTGCCAAGCTCCCAAAGTCTTCATGTCAGAACTTGAGTGAAGGCACATTCAACAATATGAAACAGTTTTTTCTATTTCTGTCTCGGTGCCAACAGAAAACAACAAGACACAGCAATGATTTGTAGGTACAACTTATTTCCACGAGGCAATTCTAAATCAATAAGCTGATAAATTTGAGGAGAAAACAGCAAGGTGATCAATCACTGAGCCTCAGAGCAGACCTTCACAGTAAAGAAATGTCAAGTTGCTTCTCTGTCAACAAAACCTGAAAGTTACATCTTTTCATTCCGATGGAATCTAATGCAAACATGCATACTGTTCCTAGTTCCCTGCGGCAGACTTGCTGAGGAGTTTATCTGTGGAGGTGTGGTGCACCTGTTCCGCCTCCGCCGAGTGGTAATGATTGGTTGCAGTAAACCTTAATTGTCCCTCGGGGATAATAAAGATCTAGTCCCAATTGCTCTGTGTTGTCATGTCTCCTCCCAAGTATAGAAGATGACGACGGTGAAAAGAAAGCAATTTCATTCTGTCAGCACACCACAACCAGCAGCCATTCCCCAAAAGGAAAGACGGTTTAGGGACAAAAGCACAGCTGACCGTTTACACGTCTGCTTCAAATGATTGGCTGTTCTCTGTCTCTTAGCACATCTCAGTTTTGATCCGCTTCCTACAAAATAGTAGGAAACTGTATGACTTGGGTCAAAACTGTTGATTGTCCTTCTACAAGCCTCTCACCGGATTTGCTAGAGTCCTGCCCCACTCCTCCTGACAGAACTGATGTAACTGGGTCAGGATTTTCACTTTTCAGAGTGATATAAGGTTATGCTAACACCATTGCTTTTCGGTGCGGAAGTTGTTCTTGGAAGAAGAAACCCACGGTTGGCAATTTTTTTTTTTAAACAGAAAGACATTTAAAAATAAAGTCAGTGGAACAACAGAAACTTAAGAAGATGTCTGAAGGGAGACTGTATTTTGTAAGACGCGTCGGAGCATACCTGCGATTCATTCAGGCCGTGAGAAAGTGAGAGAAAGCAAGACTTCCAGCAGACACCTGGAAATTAGCAAAGTTGCACCTTGAAGCTTTCAACATCTGGGACAACTAAAAATTGAAAATCTGTCACCGGTCAAAGCTCTAAAATCTCTGGTTGATTAATCTCCACTAAAAAAAAAAAAAAAACCCAACAAAAAACGATTTAATTGTAATTTAGCTGAAATACCTCTAGAAATCAAACCACAAATAAACACCAGCCAGGAAGAATCTAGCACATCTTTCTGATTTGTATGCATCAGTCATTTTAACGCCCGTAAAGGTTTAATTCTTGGAAAGTGTGCTTGGATTCAGCATTGTTTGCTTTTTACAAATTTAGCACTACCTCCTTTAGTCGAGAAATATTTTAGTGCTGTTCAGCACTTATTCAATCAATAAATAAGGGTCAAGGCTCTTTGGAGTGAGCTGCCGTATCAATAATATGCTCAGAGCATTGTAAGAGCAATAACGAACCGAGCAATCAAACAGAAATGAAAAACATTTAACGCTCATGCTGTAATTATTCATCTTCGACAAGGGTCTTTACAATCCCATAGTATTTCATAACAGCTTTTAAAAACACCACTAATTATTGTTTTCACTTAACGCGGCTCTCCATCAACATGCTGCGTTGACTCAGCATATCTGGTCTCCTTCCATTTCAATGTGGGAGTGATCCACAACAAGTGTGGGCTGTTTCCTGCCTCCCCCCCCACACCGCCTCACTCGAACCCGTTTCACACATGAAACACAGAACATCGGAGGGAGGCCTCTGTTTATGCAGCGGCGCTAAGTTGCGCAATCCTTTGGTCACTTTGGTATCGTCGCTGCGATCACAATGCTTGGGAAAGCGATGGAAAAAGCCACAACATCCACACAATAGCTGTCTGAATGGTCAGAGGCAGTTTTTGCGTGGCAAGATCTTTTTTTTTTTTAGCTTTGCATGGATTTGTTTAACATATTGCTGGATGTAAGCTGCAAAAAATGTCTAGATCACACTGCAAAAACACGAGATTGTAGCGAGTAATTTTGGTTTGGTGCAAATGTCTTAGTAGGTGTGAAATAAGACAAAAATAACATACAAGATAGGAGCTTGTTTTAAGTCAATAATTCCTTTATATTGATGAAAAAGTACCAGTTCCACTGGCAGATAATTCCACTTATAACAAGAATTTTTTCTCATGTTAAGTGATAAGTTGAAAACTCAAGTATGAATGCAGCAGGCAGCAAGTACTTCTCAAAATGTAGAGAATAAAAGCCTTTTTTTATGTAGCTTCTTGCATGTTTGTGTTTCCACTGAATTCATTTTTAATCACCTCATTTGAAAAGCTAGGTACTTGCTTCCATCCATAGACAAGTGGAAATTTTTTAATCTTCATATGGGTCTTTCCATACAATTTCTCAGTACATTTGTAGAATATACATTTGTAAAGACGTTAAGTTCCTGTATTCTGCTTTAACTGTATGAACAGCCTTGCAATTTCCATAGATATCACAGGAATTATTAGCTAAACGTGTCAAAGTACCAGAACAAGCACATTAGCTTGTTACAAACAGGCTAACAAAACTAATTTGATCACTCTCTGATGATAATAAATCTCCAAAACATTACATAAAAACCAAAAAAAAAAAAGATCAAATGTAAATTTTTACTTTAACCTATTCCTTTAAAAAAACGAAATGGTACTAAAATGTCAGAATACTAAAAGCCTACATTTCCCCATGAAACCCGTAGCTTGGCTAGACTGAGGACAACGCATTTGTTGGAAGTGATTTATGTGCCGAGCTGTTCTCCTTTTACTTTAGAATTAAATCTACTGCTATTCAGTGAGGTGAACAGGGAAAGATTTATCTCCGTTCCTTTCCGACTACATTACAGGAGCTGGGGAGGAAGCACGGAGATCAACGCTTCATCATATCTGAATAAATGTGTTCGGGCATCCACTCCCAGAGCGTCTCCACATTGTGTGTCTTTGCACTTTCGGCCACATCCAGAGGTAACCGAGAATCCGCTAATAACACGACAACGGGAGGAATATTTGTTAACAATACTGGGGGGGGTTCCCTCCTCCTTTTACATGTAGAGTACACAAACCTCCACATAAATGTGAGAGTCTGCTTGTTTTCCTGCTTTTATTTGAGTGCGTGTATGCGTGCGCGAGCGCTGCAGTCAGGATGTCTGGTTTTAGCTAGCTGCTGTGGGCTGATTAGCTTTGACAGGCTCCCTCTCAGACCCACCACAAACACAAGCAATAAAGAAACCAGACGAAATTTCCAAAGCCGGAGAGAGTCTCCTGATACGACCCCGACGTCTCCCTAACCAGATCCGGGTCGTCGAGTCAATTAATCCACAAAAGCTGATCTAAAAATTCACTGCGCTGATTACTACAAAAGCAGAGTCTACATCGCTAATCCTCCCCGCTCACTGATGGCTCCCAGCGCTTCTTACACAAACTAGGACTCAGCCTGACTAGTTTAAACAGTCGTAACTGTGAGCTATATTTTCTGTCAATGCTATTTACATGAATCAAGCAGCCTTTATTAAATAAAGCTCCAGGCTATTCATGTATTTGAGATACATTTTTCACATTTAAAGGGACGGCGCAGATGGTTTAAAAGCACTGTATCAATTATCCGTGATGGCCGCTAAATGCCTCGATAATTGCCGCACGTCGAGTTAAACATGAAGTTGACAGACATCAGCGGCTGCAAGGCAAATATGTACAAAGTGCATATGTGACGAATCCACTCGGAACCTAAACATGAGCTAAAAGAGGCCGAGTCTGGCATTCCCAGAGACGGAGCACAGCGGGCTACTTATTAATGCTTTAGCTGCTGACACAGGAAAACAGCTGCTCATATTTGTGTTACTTTAATATAAATGTGAGAAGTTAAAAAAAGAAAACGCTTAAAAACCACATTTACAAAATAATTTTACAGCTAAAACTCTGTATTGCACATCCTGATTCACTTTTTATTCCTTTTTTTTATTAAGAATATAAATTGGTGAGCTTCAGTATTTTCTACTACTACTACAATTTAGAACATTATAAAGGTGCTTCCCATTGATTTTGTGTGGTAAACACACATATGGAGCAGTATATGAAGAGATCAACTGTCCATTTCAGACATTATTATTCTTTGTCATTCTGAAAGTCCAGGCTCGTTTGCTATGTGTTGAATTTAATGCACTTCAAATCAAAATTCAATTTAATACAATTCAATCCAAAATACTTTAGGGAAGGGAAATTAAAAGCATATCATCTTAAGAACCGTTGTGTACAGCAATGCTGTGAGCAACAAGGAACAGGGATCTCCAGTCTTACAACAAATCTGAAGAGTTAGAATTACTATTTCATCTCTGACTACTTCAGTTTCGTACATACTTTTTGTTGTATTTAAGTATTTTTATGAATAAAGTCAAGAGGTGATAAAAATGCTCAAATCTCACCTTTCCTCTGCATATTATTATCCTGCAAAAATGTCTGCAGACTCTATTCCCATTCAGTCTGATTCTGATGTCAGTTTGATCCACTTAGCTCACAAATGATTACCGATTATGACCCTGATCAAATCAAGATAGCTCTGAGTGACTTCCTGTGGGTAGATATTATTTATTAGAGACATAAAACCACATTTTATCGACTCGGATGTAGAAAACGACTTCAGTCAAGGTCAAGGCGGGCGCTTAATGCCTCGCAGTGGCCGGAACCGACTCGGATCTCGCACAGATACCACTGTTTTGGAGAAGTCAGACACGCTAACCGCTGATGAAGACAGAAGTCCATGTTCACTTTGTTGCTGCTGTAAACCAATCACAGCAGGAAGACGACAAATGGTCTGAATGAAGGCTTTGCAAAAATCAGAGACTGGAAACGTGCCAGAAAATTCCTGTCGCTGCGTCTCTACTTTTTTTTTTCTTTTTTTTTTTAAACACAAAGTAAAGAAGTTTCTTTTACAAGAGGAACAACAGGAGGATTACTCAAACCTTTGGCTGCCCACTCAGCTGCACCCAACAGGTTAAAAGCGTACCACCAGCACTCAAACGGGTTGCTTTTTGTGACCAAGACCCTTTTTCCTCCTGGCCTCCATCTTTCCGCCCTCGGCTGTGACAAGCTCGCACTTGTGTAGGTTTGGAACAGAAAGACCATTGTACGTTCTACTGGAAACAATGCCTGCTGTTTTGCTGAAGGGGGTCAAAAACACACATAAGCTCACTTTGTCCCCTTTTGTTCGCAGTGGATTCCCGTTATGGAACAGGCTGCAATGCCAGCAAGGCACACGGGACCGACCAAAAAAACCACGAAGCCCAGAATGTAGCGGCGCACCTGCCAAATTGGGACTTTGATTACCGTTTGAACTTCCTGTCATCAGCTGAACGAGCATCTGAAATAATACACACAATTATTTTTGATTCCACAGAAAAAGGAAATATCTTTTACCACAAATAAAGCGGTGACGACAGTAGAAACTCCTTCAGGGTTACATGTGGTTTTAGCATCTCCCCCTGCAGCTACAAAAGGTAAGTGTGTGGACTTCAGGAATGAGGAATGATAGACAATACAATAGGCTACCGAATGACTGGAAGCTGCTTTAAAAGGAAGGCTATTTTTCCACAAAATGGCATGGCATTTAACAGAATTTAAGTTGCTAATGAGGAAAGAGGAGAAGAGAGAGAGTAAAAAAAAAAAAAAAAAAAACGATCCAAAGACCCAAAACAAAGGTTTCAAGTTCAAACTAAATCAAAAAATTTCATCAGGGTTTGAAGTGATTTACTAACCAGGCAGAACAAGGACTGTCAAGCTCGCTTGCATGCTTTTCTATTGATAGAGTTATTTACTGAATAAATGTTAAGCTGACAAAGGCCTCCTCCGCACCGGAGTAGCAACCAGTTTACACATTCAAATTTATACAGTCGCTCCAGTGTGGCCTGCAACTGTTTGTGTGGAGTGTAACCATTTTCCACCCCTTGCATTATTGTGCAAATTGAAAAGCCACGGAGAGCTCGCACGCACACGCCCACGCACGCACACACACACACAAGACGAGGTACGGCAAGCGATTTGGGTGATGGGTGGTATAGGTGTGTATGTGCTTGACTATCTTTCAGTGTCCTGGCGAGCAGAAAAGGGGGAAATATGATTATTCAGTGGGAGGGGGTGGGAGGATAGTTTCATCAGCACCTGGAGCAGCTAAATGAAAACAGGAGGTTTTATGCCTGGACAGACAACCTACCTCTGCTGCTAGAAAACAAGTAAGCAGGAAGCTGGAATACGACACCCTGAACTCTCTTTTCTCTGTTGCTTTATAACTCTTTACCCTCAGGATTGTGTGTGTGTGTGTCTGCTCTGGCTGCTCTTTTCACACCAGAGGCCTACTTTAAAGATCTGGTGGGCAGCCATGTCAAAGGCCAGCTGAAGGATAGGGAAGGTATTCACCCCCGCAACGTGTCTCATTAATAAGCTGATAAAGGGAGAGGTTGAGTCTCATTTGCCTCCATGTTGGGAAGAAGTGGATATTCGTCTCCCACATGGCAGCAGATAGTCTTCCAGTCCTTCCTCCACATGCCGGGACTTCAGATCAGATGAAATCTAGCACCATGTGCGGCTTAGTCTTTAAAAACAAAAAGTTTCAGAATAATTTTTACCTGCTGGGTTTTTTTGGGTTTTTTTTTTTTACTTCTAGATGGTAAAAATTCAGGCACCAAAAATAGCAATCCACATTTTAGCCTGTAAAAACTGAGTAACTGAATTCATCAGGGTATGAACTGTATATTTTAGTAAACCGTCACTGTAGCAAAGGTGGATGAAATACATATTTCAACAAATATAATAAAAATTACATGAATATTTAGTAGGGGAAAAAAGGTATACTTAATCTACATAGATATGTTGTTTAAATGTAGTAATGTAGTTCTTGCATGTTAAATAATTCAGTGGTGAATATGAAATAAAATAAGTGGAATTTGCCATTTTGAATATCTTTCATAAACTGCACCAAGCAGACATATAAGCCTTCAAACTCCATAAATGTTCTAATATACTAAAGATTTATCTGTCCTGCTGTTTTCCATGTCATGGTAATCTCTTGGTCTTCATTGGATGATTTGGTCTAGAGTTTGCAGATGATATAGAGCTTTTTGTAATAACAAAAATGGTAGTCAATGACGATAAAGGCTGATTCTATAATAGAACATCTAGACAGCTACACCATTTGTATGCAGATGATGTGAAGCTCTTTGTAACAAGAACAAAAAGGGTGATTTTAGGTCTGTCATATCAGCACATTTTCAAACGTGTAGTGCCCAGCTTAAATGTACATCGAGTCTGGTAGTTCAAGACCAGCTTGCAATCTGGAGATAATCTTCGTCCACATTGTTTGAGTTGAAAAAGTTCACAGAAAAATATCCATTTAAGTTTGGTAGGTCTTCAGTCTCTTCGTTTATGACAAATAAAGTCAGAAAAATAAGCTTACATTTGAAATACTTTTTAATAACCTCTGCCTCTATAGACAAACCTTGCATACACATCCTCTTTTGAAGACATTAACTCTTGAAGCACGCAGCTTAGAAAGGAGAATAAGTTCCATTAGGCCATAGCCAGTAACTGGTGTCATCTTTTTCTAACATACAGCTGCTTTGACTTAAACTTTGAAGATGATTTAAGACCTTGTCTGACAAACGACAAAAAAAGATTCTTTGATATTTAGTAGACTAATGATGAAACGTCTAGAGTTCACCTCAAGTGTAGTGATGTGGTAACTTGGTCCAGATTATGGACGTCAAATTATAGTGCGACAGTTTCGTTTCAGTTTTGTCTACTGTAAATGTGATTTAAAAAATAAAAAAACAAACAATCAGGAAAAAAACATTTAAAAATAGCTCATAATGACTCAACTTTAAAACATCCATTAATAAGCTCCACAATCAATTCTTCTATAGAAATGACCTAACACTATTATGAAACATCTGTATTGTAGTCTACAGTTTCTGTTTAGGAAGAAAAATGTGTTTTTTTTTGTTTTTTTTTTTGCTCATAGCTGGTGTCTAGTTGTGTCCTGGCGGCTTAATAAACAGAGCCGCACTGATTTTATGCATTCAGTAAGTGTTCAATCAAAAGCCATCTGTGCAAATTATACTGTAAGTGTATCTATAAATAGTGGAGTATTTAAACTACATGGGACTCAAGCTGCTGCTGAGCTATGCAGCTAAGAGATGCGGTGTACAAACAGAAGCTTGGCACAGTTCTGTTTATGTTCTCTCCTTCTCACACTATGCCCGTTTTCTTTATTGACTCAACAACTGGCATTGTGCTTGCACAGCGTGTGTGTGTGTGTGCACGTGTATGGCGTGCATGCGTGTGTGTCATTTTGATCACATTCCACGCTCTGGGTAAAAGCCCCCGCTGGTTCTAAGGTGCGTGTCCTAATTTCTGACGCACTGACAAAGTGGCCCCTCTGAAATGAGCTGTGTGGCCGGTTTGCAAAAAAAAAAAAAAAAAAAAAAAAGGGAGCAGATGCATTTTATTGCCTTTGATCTACGGGTAAACAACCTACAGATTAAAAGGGGAGAAAATAGGAAATGGATGTACAGAGACTTTCTGCATAGAGATAAGGAACAAACTGGGTCTTGTTGCTGGCAGACCCGACAGACAGATCGCTCTGGGTGACGGAGCTTAACTTGTCCTTGCAGATTTTCACTGCACTGGCCTTATTTTATATCCCGTTTCATTTCAAACACGTGCTTCCTTTTGGTTCTGCTGAGCACAAAGTCTCTCCGCACCGGCTTTCATAGAATTTCAGAGGATTTCTAAAGCGAATGTCTGAACTGGTGTAATGATGAGTCTGTTAAATACTGACGAGTTCCACAGAACTAGAAGAATTACCTAGAGATCCACAAAGAAATCAATGGGCCCTTAAATCACCTTAGTGAGGTGTTGAGTACAGTGAATATTGCAGAGGGAACCTATAAAACTATTATGAACTTTAACTGCAAGAGACTATTTTCTGAGATCCATCGAGAAATGAACTGGCTGGTTGGAGAGTGAAAAGTCTGACCTCTTTTTGATCAATGAATGAACCGTATTCAATATAAAGACCTGAACCGCCTGCGAAAAGTTAACATCTGCAAGTACTTCAGGCAGTTGTTAGAAACTCTAATAACTGCCTGTTGTAATAGTTAAAACAACAAACATGCCCTCTTAATATGCGTTAATACACACAGTGGAAACAGTGTTAGTGCTAGCACAGAAGCTAACATTTACAGTCTTCCTTATGTCTGCTCTTGGGGTTACAGCCAATCAATGCCAAGAAAAATCAACTGCAAGAGACTGCTGCTTGCCAATAGTACTCCTGGATTAGCTGCTTCGCAAAAGCTAGACAATAGCATACCAAGTAGTATTGTGCCTGGTCAAGTTTACTTGTATAGCACAGTTTCAGTTCATAAAACCATTATACTGTCATCATGAAACAACCAACAAGCATTCCATCAAGCTAATATACAGCAAATATATTGATCAGTGTTCCACTTACTACTAAACAGGTAGGGAACTCAGTGTTTCAGCACTCTTGCAGTTTTCTGGGAGTTTGCTCCAGATTTGTGGTGCAAAGAAGTAGGGATGCACGATATTACCGACATGGAATCGGTATCGGCCCATATTAGCTGTAAAATTTAATATCGAACATCGACCATTCCGTCAAAATAACTCACCGATATAAAAGGCGTTGCTTATATATGACAAACCAGTGACAATAATGCCTGCAGCATAGCACAACGTCAAATTTGCACTGTTTGAGTTTTGTCATCGTCTTCGAGAGAGAGCAGATGTCATGAATAAATTACACATTAAACATAATGCAAGTTGAAAGTGTTACATAACTTTCAGCCTCCTTTTTAACATTTGCATTTAGCAGCAGGATAAACTGACAAAGATTATACAGTATTTTAATTCCACAGTGCAAAAAGTCATATATTTTCTGCAAATGATTGATATTGGTATCAGTTATCGGCCAAATAGCTGCATTTCAGACCAAAGATCCAATATCATGCATCCCTGCATAAAGGCTGACTGCTGCTTCTCCTTGTTTGGTTCCGCTTCTGCAGAGTAGACTAGAACCAGAAGAACTAGAGCCATGCCCAGACGTTTCATCTTACCAAGCTGCATTTTCCTTCAAACATTTTAGATGTGATCTACAAAACAAATCAGCAAATAGAAAAATTTTCTACAAAGAATTTGAAGTTATGTTTTACAAAAATACTGAACCACGAACAGCCAGTAATGTTTTCTGTGACACGTGTGTTCATGTAGGTTGAGAGAGAGTGACATTTCTTAGGCTAGATGAGGTACAGTCAAATTGTTCTGTGTTAAGAAGTTGTCCACCTTTGTCATTAAATATGTCAGAATTGAAAACGTAGGTGTCAGAGTTAAGGTAAGGATCAATATTCTCTATGGAATCCACACAATCACTTAGCAATGCTAGCCAGAATAGCCAGCCTCATCGCTACTTTGCAATCTATAATCTTTTTATTCTTGTTTTAAAATATTGAAACAAAGCTCACTCACACATAGTGTCATGTAAATAATTCATACAGTAGGAAGGCTAGAAAACATTTTTGGAAAGCTGTTCGCATTAGTTTTGTTTTTTTGGTTTTATTTTTACAATTTTCTTCATAAGCAGAAGTGAGAATCAGCAAAAAATTGGCATCGCCAGATGATATGAAGATATTTCTGTCTCAATTCCCTCCTCTTGAACAAGACATCAAAGGTAGATGTGCAGTTTTCATGTTTTCAATGTTTCACTAAAAGTTGTTTTGCACTGATGCCTGAAGCAGGATTGCCTTGTCAAAGAGCATCGCTAGTTTCCTTTTACAACCCAGCTCACTGACTACGGCTCTTCATCAACTGCACAAAATGTATTATTGATGCACAGCTGCTTTCAGGACCAAATCAGCCATCCCAATCTCTGCACATATCTCCGGCATGCAAACTGCCCAGAATAACACCGAGGGGTGAGTCAGTGAAATATCGGTTTTATTAATATGATACATCATGTTTGCAGTGTCAACCGATGCCGCTGAGTCATTGCCGAGCAACGTTGACAACATGAGTCACTCCCCACACATGAGCTGATTTCACCCGTGTGACAAGCTGCTCTCGCCAAAGGGAAGTAGCTGCGATAAGGCCCCTTAATTTGTTGCTAAGTGCCTTTTTGAACAAATTCCAGACACCAAGTTGTTGTGAACGAGTCTGTGGCTCCCTCTTTTTCTCACAGACCGAATAGAGGAGTGGAGGGGCAAGGCTGAAAGACAAGAGACCCAAACAAACCAGATGGGAGAAGCAGATCACCGTTCTTCCTCCAATGACGGGAAAGTTTTTTTCTCTACTGTCACCGTGTGCTTGCTCAGGGTCTGGGACTATATGAAAGCAACGTAGATTTGTTTTCTATTCCTCACTACATAAGCTCGCTGCAAACTTAGATTTTCAATGTTCTGATCCATTTTTAGCCGATCCTAGCATTTCTTTAAGAAGCATGACAAATGATATTAGAAGAACAACATTCAAGATTGGTCCTTTCTAACCTTTCTACTTCAAGAAGTCAATTATTTCTAAGTGTTGGGGATAAGCGGGTGCAAAACTTCATGAATATTTTAAAGCAAATAAACTAATATAGATTTAAGTATCCTAATTTGATGGCTATCAAGGCTACAGTTGACTGAAAGAGCAGGTAGGTCCTCACATCACCTAATGTGTCCATTAGAGTTGACTCTGTTACGTGACTCTGTTCAGCACTCGTGTCCTGCTCTCTCTCGCTTTCTCACAGCCTGAATGAACCACAGACATTTCTAAATAGTTAGAAGAAAGACAGAAAGACAGATAGACAGAAAAAAAGAGAAGGAAAGAAGGGTCTGTACTTCAACAACCTGCTGCTGCTCATTGCAGGTCAGCTGGCTGAACAGGAGATCAGGTTCCTTCGTGTATTTATACAACAATACAGTTTAACTCCTAAATCCTTGCAAACGACTATGCATATGCACTTCAGTTTAACTGAAATAAAAATAAAACAGGAGCTGGTGCTAAAACACAAAACATACTGAGATTGTAATGTTTCTTATAAATACCTCATTTATCACACCATCAAAAGCTAGAGCCGGAAAACGGGCCGCAGCTTTCCTCTGAAATGTTCCGATTTACAGACGAACGTCCTCCGAAAAGAATCCATCTACACAGAATCAAAGAACTGCATCACTGCCGACTTACCACTGGCAGACACCGCTGACCATCAAAATCAGGGAATCCTCCCACACAGTGACAAACACGCAGTCCCTTCTCTTCCCGCATGTCAGCAAACGACAAACTCCTCCTCGAACGCTCCACCTGCAAAGCACTGATTCAGACAGCGCGCTTCATTCTGACAGGAAAACCCGAGCATGGCAGCTCAGCCTGGAGTTGTCAGGCAAAGCTCACGCAGACGCTGAATGGAACAGAAGCGACAGTGGGGAAAAAACAGAGGAATTCCACACTGCATAAGCAGTCCTTTATCTAAGCTCTATTATCTTGGCCACGGCTTGTTGTAGGGCTGCCAAAGCCATCGTACGAACCACTGAAGCAACAATCCTTATTTGGCTTCGCTAGCCACACAGACAATTACCGACAAACAATGAGCTGTAATAAATAGCATCCTAGCATTTCTCTGTGTAACATTTCAGACAGGGTGCTGAGCAACTGTTGTCACCATATAAAGACTATTCCCCTCTGAGCTGGTATTGATAGAGAGTGTTGGTAGCAGAGGCACATGTCGACAACTGTTACCGCTAATTACTTTCACACCAAGAGCGATCTATTAAGAAAACATGCAGAAAGACTCTATGCAATGTCACGACTGTGTGAGTCATGCCTTTGAAGAAAGAAAAAAAAAAACAAAAACAAGCGGCCCTCTCTCTCAAAACACCAAACGGACCACATGGACCGGAGGATGGTTTTGCATGCTCCATGCTGTTTCAGATTAGATGAGAGCCCTACCACGGTAACCATGTTGCAGAATCATTCACGGACCTGAAAAACCCTTATTTAAACTGGAGACTTGTAGGAAAATAAAAATCACTCTCTTGTCTTTATTGTAGAGTGTAGTGACTCTGTAAGTTGTGGATGCTGTTTCCCAAAATCCAGTAGAGTTGTAGCCTAATTTTTAAGTGAAAAAAAAAAAAAAAAAAAAAAGCTTATAGTTACTTGTGTGCTCAGTGTTTGACATGCCGTCATTAGCTGAACCCACTGGGATCATGTTTGAATTTCCCACTGGGGCTTTTACCTAGCATTTTACCACTCTAGTTAGAGTGAGTTGGAGTTAGTAGTACACAGTAGGGGTGGACCGACTGCAGTTTTCTATCCGTTCAACGACATTTTAAAAGCCTGACCTGTTGATTTCGATTTTGGCCGTTAACGATTGTTTTTATTTTTTCCTGAAAGTCGCTAACTATAACAGCAAAGTCGCAAAGTTGTTAAAAGTGGGATGACTGCAAACGTGCAGACCTGACAATGGCTGATATTCAGACGTTTGCGGCGGTAAATAAGATCGGTGGGTAAGCTCGGCTTCACATCTCAGTACCCAAAAATTAAGAAAATCCGATTGTTCTGTCGAACAGATCAAAAGTCTTGTTTATCGATGACGCCGTTGTTTCCTCTAGTCAACTGCGAACATGGAAGTTGGCTCAGATTTTATTTTCATAATGGCTCCTCTGGCTTAGACGTAGAAAAAAAAAAGTTTAGTTTTTTTCTTTTCCATTTTTTTTTTATTTTTTTTTTAAGTATTTACCTTGGTTTGCAGGAGAGCTGTACTGAAATCGCTAATAAAAAACTTCTCCCTATGCGCACACAACTCAGCGAGCGAGACCAGTCAACAGAGCTTTGTGCTGAATGAGTCTCTCAGGCAGGAAAAAAGAAAAAAAATGACCCGTACTCGCACGCAAACAAAAATGTTGAAAAGAGACTCAAGTGATGTGAAGGCCGAGGCGAGCCGGGCTTTCAGAGCTCTCGCTTTTCTCTCCGTCAGCGAAGGACTCGGCTGAAAAGGAAAACAGCCATTACTTAATGAGCCACTTAAAGGCTGCCCTCTCTATTTAGTTTTCATTATTTTCATGGTAAACCCTCCACTCATCGGCTGCTCTGTGGACGAGCGCTGAATTAAATAACAACTAAAAGTCACACGTGTGGAAAATACCTCCGCCGAGTGACAAATATGATTACCGCCGTTTCATTTTCAACTCATTTTCTTCTCCAAACTCTTGTTAACTCTCGTTAACACCGTTTATTAATGTGAGGGGAATCAGCGAGGCGAGGAACTGGAAAGGGCTGGTTGAAAGGTGAAAAACGCAGGAGGAAGGGGGTACAAATCAGCCGCAGATAATTACGGAAGAGGAATGGGGGGGGGCATCTGACAGTGCCGTCCTTAATCTATCGCAGACTCAGAGACAACATCTTAACCACGGTGTAATAACATCCTGTCATTCACCGCAATACAAACACACAGGCAGGAAGATGGAAGTTGACAGGAAATGGAGAGATAGGCGTATATGTAGAATGCAAAGAACAAGCGACCCGCGTGCTCAGTGTGTGCCACTTAATGTGTGTCAGATGCATCGTCAAGGCTCAGTGTCTCCGCTACTCCTTTTAAGTGTCTGTAAATAAAGAGAGCTCTCTTTTGCAGTATTACTCTTTCAAAGAGCTGCGGCTCAAACTGTAAAGCGATACTTCAAAATCTGGCAGTGCAGGAGGAGTGTCTCAGCAAAAGGAAAAGCTGTCAGGATTTCAAGCTCTTTTTTTTTTTTCCTTCGGCCTTACAAAAATGAAGAACTCCAATTACATCCAATGAATTTAAATGACTAAATCTTTTTTATTTATCTTTTTTCTCATCTTGGCTCATCGGGGAAACAAAAGTAGCGCAAGATGTGTGTTTGCTCAAAGTTAAACAAGTGCGTGATGCTTTAGCACATTTTGTGACCACTATAAAAAAAAATAAAATAAATAAAAAAAACTTGCTGTGTGCAGCAGTTTGCCTGTTTGCTGTATTTATTGCCGTTTTGTAGGTGCATTTTCTAAGCTGGATGTTCTGTAAACATATTAATACCAGCGTTATTATGTTTTGTGACATTCCATTCCAAAAGTTTAGTCTATTTCCTTTGGCTTTATAGGACCAACAACATATTGGCTCTAAAATTAGAGAACAATTATTTATGGTTTATTAAAGCGTCTTACCAATAAAATCCTGAGCTGTGTAGCCCGGCTGCCTCCTTTACTTTGGTGGCTCTAACAACAAAAACAAGTGGAAAATCTGCCTCACAAAATGTTCTGATTAAAAAAAAAAATAAAGGTGTGTAATTGAATCTTTTTGTAACTACAAATGCTATGGATGAGCTACAGTGATCAGTGGCTCAGGTAGGACAATTTGTGGCAAGAAGGCAGCCATTTTTGAAAGAAAAGCTGTAATAAAATGGTTTAAATCAAAGCATACGTATTAGTACGGCCCAGTCAAAGTACAGACCTGAATCCATTTGAGAATCTGAGACGAGATTTTAAAAATTCTCTCTCCGAGGTGTACAAAGCTGGTTAAAAACAAACGTCAAAAAACCGCACCAAATTGTTGTTATAATCGTTGAATGCCACACTTTTCAGATTCTTGTTTTAAAGCAATGCACCATTTTCCTGCTGTTACACAATGATTCACCACATTCTGTTGGCTTCTCACTTAAACTCCGAACAATATTCACTGAAACCCGTGGTCACAACATGACATGATGTGAATGTGCTTAAGGGGTATAAATAATATTTCAAAGCAGTGCTACGTGGCAGAGGTGACGTTTATACATGTGCTCCAAAATAATTTAGAGTGAGCCAAAAAGTTCTCAAATGATTTTTTTATTAATAATTATTTTCATTTTCATCATTTCTGGCTGAGATGAATTTTGACCTTTTAATCAGCTTTATAAAAAAAAAAAAAAAAAAAAAAAAAAAAAAGAGACCGTTCCCAGAAAAAAGAGCATGTTTGAAATATGGCAGATAAAAAGCAAATCCAGACAAAAAAAAAAAAAAAAAGAAACATGGCCGCAGTTTTTCTTTCGCTTTCCATCCGGTGCTTCTGAGCCAGACTGAGCCTCCCATATTTTCACAGCGAGGTTTAGCTGTAAGTGATAGTCGTGCTTCCATATCCACATCCTCACACTTTCACAACACACTAGACCCTTTCTTGAGGTGATATATTTAGGTCACTGGTCGATGGCTCGAACAGAAGCACGGAGGAACTCCAATGTTGACTGTGTGTTAGAGAGAGAGAGAGAAAGAAAAAGAGAAAGAGGGAAGGCCTGTGAATGTGACCGTGCATTTATCAACCGTGCTGTTGTCTACAGTGTGTGACAGTTAGAGAGAGAGCTGGGGCCCGGGGACGTCCCACTAGCATTAAGAAAGCTCTCTCTGTGGGATGCGTCAGCCAATGAGCAGCCCCAGCCTCGGGGGGGCTGCCTTGTTAATTAAAGCCGGAGTTGTTTGTCAGCGCCGGCATATGATGCACAGCGCTATCACTGTCGGGGGAAAGAGTGAGAACGCGAAGCAAGATTGCTGCAACCCCTGCAACAAATTTGCTGCCTCACCATGAAAGGCAAGACATCTCAGTACAGCAAGGCGGGCGGCCGAGGATCGGAGTGGCTGTGACCAGTTTGTCCTCAAGCGGCAATCAGCGGAGAAACGTTATACAGATTGTGGGGAGGGGGGGTGGGGGGGGTGGGGGGGTGGAAAGGTGTGAAGTTATTGGATTTTTCAGGCTGTTTTAAGGCGTCTGTAAATCACAAACATCTCGAAACGGCGCCACCTTTAGCTTGAGCGCAGGTACGGCCGAGATGACGTGTAATGTGCCAGCCTCGTTTATCAGAACCGGTGGTAATGATTTGCGGATTTGTTTTGTTTGTTTTTTTGTTTTTTTTTTAAACTGTAGTTATGCGAAGCTGTGCACTCCATCTAAGCTTCCAATGCATTTGGAAAAGGAACATTACACATCATCCACCATGCTTAGCAGGCTTTATGAGTTTTTCCACATCGTCGTCAGTTTTCCACACCATGAGCCAAGTGACCAGAACAACTAACATCTTGTCCTTGCTAGGTAGCAAATCATGAGTGACACTACGTAGGATGCAGATTTGGGTCGGTGACTCATGTTACCTTAACAGTCCCATTAGTGACTTTAATTATCGTATTATTTCGGTTTTTGAACTACGATTTATGAGCCTGAAAGTCGAAAACTATGTTCAGAACTGAAGGAAGAGTTTGGGTGAAAGATGCTTTCTGTTTAATCACTTAGGATGACTCAGAATCTAATCCAACGTCTGCCTTTTGTTCCAATGGCGTAAGACGATGTATTACGGTAATAAAATAATGCTTATTATGCATTTGATGCTAGGTATGAGTATTTATTTGTGGAGTGAAAAATGTCTTTCCATGATAAGAATTTTGATTGTAACAACTTTGAATGCTGTTTTATTAAGAAAAAAAAGCTAAGTTTAGCTGTATTGTCAAGATTATTTTTAATATATTCTCAACTGCTGGTTCCATACGACCATATTTAACATCAATAAATTCAAAATTATGATAAATGCTGTTGTTTATGCATTTTAGTCATAATAATAGCTATTTTTCAGTTATTAGTGACTTTGAGAAGCCAATTTTGAAATAGGTATGTTCTTAAAGAACAGTGTTTGTAGATTTTGACAGCAGTGACATGCAGTTACCTAAAAAAAAAAAAACTACAAATAATAAGAAAAATAATATTCTACTGTCACTTTTATTGTTATCACAATAAATACCCAAAAATATATTTGTATAATTTTAAGGTTGCATCACATTTTATGGTTATGTCACATTGTGAATTTATCACCAAATAAGCACCACAACTTTCACAATCCATCTATGCCTCACTGCTAACCCCAGCACTAAAATCATATGAAGAAATCATGTGAAGTTATGTTGTGGCATCCCTCACATCAGCATGACGAATGCTTGAAACTGAAAGGGAAAATGACAGTAACACTTCCTTTCTGATTCATTACCGTAATAAATATTGGGGCCCAAAATGTTCAGTTAATTTGGTTGAAATACCAACAAAATGGTAATACAAAGAATCAGCGGAAAATTGTGAAATCCACTCCCTAAATCCTAATACACATGGACTCTTCAGATAAGGAAAGCATCAAAAGTGCAACAAATACTTCTAAGACATAACAGCACTTGATCTTCCACAAATTTCCCCTCATTTTCTCTCATTTACATTTGCGCAAGTTGTTTTTTAAATATAGCACATTTAAATGCTACATAAATAATTCTTTGCCCAAATAAGAAGTCAAACATGAAAAACAAATTGCAAACACAACAAGAGAAATAAAAGCTTAAAGAAAAAAAAATGACTAACGGTTACTGAAGCCGGACAAAATATCAAATTGTAAATGTTATCAAAAGATCAATAACTGCAGTTGCCAAAGCGATTTTTTCGCTTTCCACTGAATAAAAAAAAAAAAACAGATTTTCCACTGCAATGAAAGCTGTATTTTGACACTTTTTACACACCATCACCCAGGGCGTCAATAAACGTTTTCCCCCACTATGTCTTTCATCTAAAAAGGTAATGTTCTTACTTGAACTGTCATCTGCTGAGTGCAAGCTGAACTGTGATGATAGATAATAGCTAACAAGTGGTGTTATCTGCGTGCTAACAACAGTGTCAGTATTTCAGGTGGAAATCTGCTCCCTGGAGGACTTCAAAGCACCTAATTAAATCTGAGAAAACACACCCGTAAAGAGGTTCGCTGCCGCCGCGGATTCATGCGGTAACATATGGACTGAAGACAGTAGAACAGAAACTCCCAGCTTCTCAAACAGCTACTTCCAAGCTCCCCCTCGGGCAAAGGACTTAATTTGTCCATTGTGCACAGAAGAGCTGCCAAGAGCAGATGACGATTAGTGTGCAAAACTGTAGGCAAACACAGATGTGAGGAAGAAAAGTCTTTATCTACAGATCTTAAATACAGTCGTGACCTATGAGCTTGTTTACTGCAAGAACACCTCGCCCTGTCCCTAATGTTGCCACAGTGTCCGACTTAACTCCCCATTTAAGTGATTTTGTAAAATCACGCTGTGGAATAACAATAATAACAATAATAATAATAAAAAAGAACCCAAAACAAATCTGTAAATTCATGTTGAAGCAGATGAACAGAAGGATTGTAGGATTAGAGAGGGAGGGGAGATTTACAACTTCAGAGTCACACATGCACCAAATGGAGCAAATAAAACATCTTATTAATACTGTGACAGATGGATAATTGTGTCATTTCCATTATCCGCTCACTTGTTTGATACCCACTGGGAGGCTTTAAGCTGCAGCTGGTAATTGTTTTACAGCACTGCTGAAGGTGACAAACTATCCAGGAAGTGTCCAGGAAATTGCACTTCCAGAAACTGGAATAACTTCCAAATGTGGATCATTCTAATTTACGGTCCAAATTGTTCCCTTTAGGCTATTTTGCAGTGGGTTGGGGAGGAGAAGGAGGTTGTTCACTGAGCAATTTCACTACACAGATAGTAAAATATTCTCTCATCTCAATTTATTTTTTTTTAAAAGGAAGCATATAAACCTTACCGAGGATCAGTAGCTGTACATTTCTCTCCTCCAGAAACCAAAAGAAGCAGAATACCTCCACGTGAACCATCGCTAACATTTTTTTTTTTTTTCTGAACGGTGTAAGAAAGTGTGATAAACTACCAAGGGTGCGCATGTACAGTCGATTTGCACAGGTAAGTAAGCGGCTTTCCTATGTGAAGCCGGGGAATTCAAAGCAAATAAACACAACGTAATCAAATGCAGCTGTGGCTATAAATTGCTCCGGGCTGCAATGAAATGGGTTATGGGGGAGCAGGCGAGACCACTGTACTGCCTGAGTCCCATCAGCGCAGAGATGAAATACCAACAACAAGGAGGAACAGAGGATTTTTAGAGCCAAAGTGCTTTAGAGAAAAACCCATAATCTGCAGATAAACACACATAGTTGAGAAAAGGTTACTCTGAAAGCTTGCATGGACTTTAAAGATACACAGACACCGAGAGATTTGTTTTACGCTAAGGAAAGATGCAAATTCCAACTTTAAATCTCAATACAATTAAGATAATAAGAGGATGAATGTGGAAAAGCATATCAAGTCCAAGTCCTCTTAAGTAGTCCCATGAGGTTGAGTGTGTGTGGAGAGTGTGTCATGGTGTGGGCCTGAAAACCTTCTTGGACTCTAAGGGTGGTAAACTCTTAAGTAGTCCCATGAGGTGACTCAAAGAAAAGACTATATTCACACAGCAGGCAGATGCGATCCAAATTGGACTTTTTTTCTTATGTGAGACCTATATCCGACTTTTCCATGGCAGTTTGAACGGCACAACTAGGATCTTTTCATCCCTTTTACCCAAACAGAAAACAGATTTGAACCACTTCCAGATGTGAATCTTATAGTTTTCAAAGCACCTGCAGTCTGAACTGTCATGTCGCATTTAATCCGACATTTGCACCATTGACATGAGACGTGTCAAAGAAGCCAGACCAGATGTAAACAAGTGCTGAAAATCCTAATTATAAAGTTATGAAGGAAGTCTACGCCACTGACGCGCATCACATCACAATCTCACCCCGCTCGGCTCTGGCTACACATCCAGACAGACTTCTCTACAGAAGTGGCAGTCAATGTCCCACAAAAGGCCGTCACTATTAGTTGTTCTATTTGTTAGCTTCAATTGTCTTGTTGTGATATTGTGACAATCCTGTTGGCTCCCATTGCTGAATAAACAATGGGATCCATGATCAACGACATCCATTAATATTTTCGTAAACATTTTCCGTAAACATTGCGCTGCAGTGTGAGGTCACCGTTCCTCTTCTTCTGCGCATCCGGGTCGCTTTGGGGTCGTAAATCGCACAAACATAAGTCTGAATGCGGTCGCTCTTAATTAGAAGTTTGTACCACCACGCAAAAAATTAAATAAAATAATAAAAAAAGACACAGATACATAAAGGAATATCTGAACACAAAGAAGAAACATGCTACTCTTCTTCTGTTGTTCGTACATGTTGTGTAACGCCCACAGCTGGTCACACATGCTTGGTTCCCAAAACAGAAGGAAACCAGCATTAACAAAATGCCGATGTTCGGAGGCACGTGAACCGAACTAGTACTGGAACATGTGTTCTGTGGAATCATGCTGTGAGTGATCTAGAGAGAATGGTCACACCAAAGAAAAATACTCAAAGATTCCTCTCTCTCTCTGCATGCCCCAACCTTGCAAAAATGCTTAAGAATACTAAACCCTGTTCTTCTGGTAAGAGTACAAAGAACTGAGAGATGAAAATATTTTTAGGCTCTTGGCACATCTTTGTCCACATATGAATCATCGTTGGAAAAAAAAAAAAAAAATTCAGATAAAAACAGATTAGTGAGATTTAGGAATGGGGATTTATGGAATCGATTATCATTATTCGTGATAAATTTCATGTTATGAGAGAAATTTCGATTCATCATTGTCACAATAAATTCCAATTCATGTTTAAACCCCCCCACCAAAACTGTCAAGATTGATAGCTTTACTATTTCCTCCACTGTTTGTCCAATGGTAGTACCACAAATATGACTGAATGCAATTAGTGTGTGTGGTTTAGACATACAAATCCCACTTCTCTGTGTGCCTATATTTTTGAGAAGTAACATTTGTGTTTGTGGGGTGTGACTTCTATGCCATACACTTGCCTAAAAAAGAAGTAACGAATAGCTCTTATCGTCAATAGTACCACAAAATATCATGAGAACACTCCAAGTCCACCTCACACGCCCCAAATTCCAGAAAAAGTACAAAAGTATTGGTGTATAATTTAAAGATGGAGGTTCCCTGATTTTTACACCTAGATATAAACACACCGCCGTTGGCCATCAGTCACCTCAAAGAGGTTAAGAGCAGCACACAGCAGCTCAACGGTGGCCATGCTGGCTTACTGGAGCGTGATGCAATAGGTCAGAGCTATTCCCCGGCTGCCGTGTCCTCCTCGTAATTGATGGGTAATTAGTGCAGGTAGTGTAGGTCATGAGTTGCACTCGAGCATGCAGCGAGCAGGTGAAAGCATGAGTCACGGCCGATGATGCGATGCCTCCGGAGGACGCAGACTTTTCTTTTTTTTTTTTTTTTTTTATCTTTTAAGAGGGCGTTTTCACTCACGCTACGGCGCAAACAAACGCGGCGTTTGTCGTGTTTGTCGCAAACGGGAGATGAAAGCCGGCACAAAGTGAACGCGCTCGCTTCGTCTCCCCACACACGCACATGAATCAAAGGGCGCTAAAAAGCTTATTTTAATTTCACCGGATCCAGCAGCACCCTTTAATAAGCGCACTCCATTTGCATGCAAATCAGACCAATTACCAGCAAGTAGCTGGGATGCAAGTATCATTTCACATAGAGCCATATCATGCCTCATTTGCTTAGCCTTGAAACATAAGCTCCTATGTACAGCAGAGCGCACTGTTACTCTCTGTGTTCACTCCACACTGATTTAGCACTTGACTAAGAAAACTATTATTGCTGGTAAATGTGTAAAACAGAAACTGGATAATTATCTGGCTTCACATCCCCCAGCGCCAGCCAGTCTCTCCTTTCATTTGAAGATAAAGCCCTCAGAAGAAACCTATTCAGAGACACAATCTCTGCTGCAGCGAGGTACATGACTGGCGTGAAACTCGGGGAAACTAAAATGCCAACTGCACGAGAGCCGACGTAAGAAGATTACGAGTAGAGCAAGAATTTCACCCGCGTCCTAGCAGACAGGGCCAGTCAGAGGCACGTCACTGCGTCTGACTTTAAAGTCTCTCTCTCAGCCAGAAGTGGTGTCCATAAAACTCAAAAGGGTAGAAATACTCGACACAACGCCGTGTGAAGGCGTATCCATCGAAACAAAGTTATTTGGGGGTGGGAGGGAAACAAACGTTTTAGTTTGGCTCTCATTGTGGACATCAAACAATGCATTGATGTAAAACATCAAAGAAATCAGGACTTTCTGTCATTTTTATAGCACGTGCCAAAATAAGGCTTTTACTGGCTAATGCTGATTTATACTCTACTTGGAGCTCTGATTTTCTTTAACGGTTACGATGCATACCATTGTGTAAACTTTTTGTTTAAACTCAAATTTAACAACCGTGGGCTATAAAAGTTCTTCAGATGCCATTAAGAGGCTAAATTAAATCCGATTTTGTTTTGCCGATCACCTGTCGGAACAAAGCAGTGACAAATTGTCCGATTTTAGTCACCGGCCAATCAATTGGTGAACCGTTACATATCTCCAACATGCCAACAGCAACTTTTTCCAATTACATCTAGTGCATCAGAAACAGAGACACTTCGCGGTATGGCCATGTGTATGAGAGGGCAGTCGCTGTGGAATATTTTTAATATTGTGAAAGAAAGACTGACTGATGACAGAATTCACATTTCAAATGGTTTTTAGCATCGTATAATGGTTTATTTTGGTTAGAATTACAAAAACACTACTTTCTGTATATGAATCCTTACTTTAACTTTGAGATTTTCAAAAAGCTACCAATATGTACAAATCAAAAAAGACTTTTCCTGAAAATTCAAGAGGATAAACAGAACAGCGGTGCAGTACTTTTTTAGCCTTCCCGTTATTTGCTAAAGTGTTGTTCTCTCTGTCTTGCAGTCGAATTAAACCAGATGCATGTCTGACATGACGGTTTCTTTGTAAAGAGCTTCCAAGACTTATTTGGCTTCGTTTCAATGCTAATAATATTTACCTTTGACCAGGTATGGCAGCATGGGTGGGCATTGCCCGCCCACAGAGTCAGTTGTGCCACCCCTGGACTGGATGCTGTCTGTTGTTTTTACCTTAAAGTGGCCAACTCTCTGTAATTCCTGTCGATTTGATACAGTAGGGGATTCCGCACTCCCCACATCTGTGCCTTCTGTCAGCAGTTAAAACTGTGTAATCCGTTGTTAACACATCGTAACCTACTTTTCCGAGCCGCCTTTAAACGCAACACGAGCGCTAAAGACGCTAGCTGGGTTTACAATTGTTCGGCAGCTGCTGCTGCTGTGCAGAGCTGCGCAGGTGTGTGTTATAATCATGGCAGCAAACCAGCAAAACGCAAAGAGCTTTGCACAGTTTTTCCCCCAAACTAACCGACTGAGTTCAGTAATGTTGGTAATGTTAGCTAAAAGATGACTAGCTAATACCGATCCAGCACCTTAAGCTTGTTAACAAGTAGCCTGCATGCTACTGATGTTGTCTATGTTAAAAAGTGGGTAGTACTTGTTACCTTCACTTGAGTAACTTTTTTGTAAAAAAAAAAAAAAGGTACTTAGAAGAGTAGTTTTACTGCACTGTACCTTTTTCTTTTACTTGAGTAATATTATTATTGCGACGTAGATTCGTTTTGCCCCCCAAAAATAAACCGATGCCCCCCCATGTTAAACCTTTGGCTCATCTTGACTTAGTACCAACTTCCACATAAATGACAACCTGGTGACAAAATCGCTAATCAGAGTGAGTTTCCAAATTCCCAGTCCCCAGTCTGGGGGGGACAAAGAAAAGAAAAGGTCTTCTCTGGTCACTAGCGGACGACTGTGGCTCTGAGAGAAGAGTAGCTGTCTTGTGATCGGAAGGTTGTAGGTTCAATTCCAGCTTCCTCCTGCCACATGTGGCTGTGCCGTTGGGCAAGGTACTTAACCCCAAATTGCCTACCAATTGGTATGTGAATGTGACTCTAGTGTAAAGTGCTTTGAGTGTTCAAAAATGATTGGGAAAAAGCGCTATATAAGTTCAGTCAATTTACCATTTAGGTACATTTTGACTCAAAAGCAGCGTGGACTAAGCTATGGAACCGCTGCTGAACTTTACAGATGGGAGGTAGGAAACTGATGATGCAGCTTCAACTGAGTGAAGCGTGAGCGTGGACAACTGGCTGAGCAAATCTGACTAAGCTGCACGTAGGTAGCAGGGGTGCTTATGACCGTCACTCTATGGGATTGCTGACCTTAAACATGCCAAGAAGCAAAAGAATATGGCAGTATTACAAACAAGAAAAAAAAAAAAACTCAACTGAACAAACAGTGAAAGGTGTCAGGAGGAGAAACCTCCTTTTCTGACATCCAGCATACCAGAGAGTAATGATAGGAACAGACTTATCAGCACATGGTGTATCAGGCTGTAACAGATGAACCCCGCAGTAGGCAGTTTATCAAAGGGCACGATGTCAAGAGCACACTGATAGCTGGTAGTGAATGAGAATATGAAGCAACACATCAGCCACAGCCAAAAGTGACAGGACATCATGTTTGTTTTTTCTTCCCCTCAATAAAACAGATGCTGTCAATAATTAACCGCTCAGACACAAAACTTCTAAGATTCAGTGAACCAGGCAGATGCTGTAGCTCCAAAACATTTTTTTTCCCCCTTTCCTTTTTATGTCAGCACAGACCTGGAAGTCCCCCAAAACAAACAAGATATGGACCCACACAGCTGTCAGCAGCCCTGAGGAATCATCATCAAACCAAAAGCTGATCCAGCCTGTCAGCTGACATGAAGAGTCAAGGTTCTACCTGGCGTCATTTGAAAGAAATGAATGACAAATTAGACCAGACTTCAACCTCAGTGACCCCCCCCCCCGCACTTTTCGATAAGCATCACTGATGAAGAGCAGAAACACACACGCACGCCAACACACGCACACAAAGGGAACTGATACAGCTCCTCCTTACCTCCAGACGTTCCAGGCTGATGAAGCTAGCAATAGCAAATCCATCAATGATATCCTCCTCCTGCGAGCTGGACTCCCGTCTCTTCCTCCGAGGGGGTCGCGGGGCTCTGGCGGCGGCTGCGGGGTGAGGCGTCTTTTTAGCGGCCGGGGAGGCGGCGTCTCTCCCGGGACTCTGTCCCTCCCTGTCAGAACAGGAGGAGTTGGGCTCGGGGCTGCGGGCGTCTTTGCTCCCCGGCTCCCGCAACCTCCGCACCCTCTCCCGCTTGGCCCGGCATCTCCGACCCTGCTTCAGTTTCCCATCCATGTTATTGGAAAGAGCTTGCATGCAGTGTCAAAATAACAGAAAAAAAAAAAATGAAAAAGAAGAAGAAGAAGAGGAGAAAAAAAAAACTCCACAGGACGTGCACGCCCACAGACTCGCGGAACCGTATAATAACAAATAACACACACTGGACTGAGAATTAGAGGCTGCGCTATAACGTGCGGATAGCGCCGCGCGCGTGCGTGTGCAAGTACGCGTGCGCGAGCATGTGCGCGTGCGCTCGAGTGTGTATATCGGTGTGCGTGCGTGTGTGTGTTCGCGAAGGCGTCTGTGTGCGCTAGTGTGGATGGGAAGGCAAATAACGCCTGAAAACACTCAGTGACCTTGAGTACAAACCTCCCCGATTTCCACTACGGCGAGGCAAATGTTCAAGTATCCCGCACAGTCGGCGAGGGAGCGGGCGAAGCGGCGCGGAACCGCACGCTTTCCCGTCACGAATCCGCACAGTGTCGACGCGGCGTCCGTAAAAGCAGGTGCAAAACGGGCAAACTGTGGAAAAATACGCGCATTACAGCCGCCTCGCAACTTTTGTTGCACGGGAATCATAGCCAGCGATGTTCGAGCCCGACCACGCAGCGTACCGCAGACAGCGTAGAGGAATCATGTCGCTGGTCGTTGTTCTTTTCCACCACCCCAACCCATGATCCAGGGCTGTCAGATACAGAGAGGGAGCTCGCGGGATACTATCCGTCCGAAACAACACGTACGAGTGTGGCGAATAATCCCCGCACGCGACGCGTTGAGTTTTTAAGTGATATTCCTCCTCCTCGCTTCAGGGGGTAAAGAATCCCAAGTCTGAGAGAGCTGTACTTCTGCGCAATATTTCCACCAAGGAGGAAAAGAGAAAAAAAAAAAAAAAAAAATGACCCGAGCCGTGCGAATAAACCAACCATCCAGTGTGAAATCAAACTCCACAAGGCGATGAAGCGGTCTCTTCCAGCTCAGATAATGTTGAGTTTCCCCTATAAATCCACTCCAGTCCGTCCCCCTGGCTGCTCAGTTGGCTCACTGGCTCATGGTATTTTCAATTCGCATAATAAGGCTTTGATATGTGTCCTTAAAGCGACAGGAGTGATTAAAATCTCCTCTCCCTCCCTTCTCGTTCCCTTCATCCGAAATTAAGAGACGCACTCTAGCTTCAGAAAACCCACATAACTGACGTATTTCCGCCACCCCTGGCCTACAATTTACCAAAGGAAGGAAGCTGGTGTAAAAAAAAAAAAAAAAAAAAAAAAAAAAAAAAGGGAAAAAGAAAAAGAAGAAAAAAAAAAAAGAAAGGGGGAAAATCGTTCTTTGACACGGTTTGGATGTATTTTGTATGTCTGTGTGCCAAAGCAGATGCTACATCCAGGGGCGCTTCTAGAAATACACAATGGGGTTGTCACCTGGGGGCTGCTTGGAATCTTGGGGTGGCTCGTCAACTTTTACTGGGATAGCTGCAATATTTGGGGGAATGACTGAGAATAAAAACTGACTTTACGTGAAGGACTAAAAAATATGGCATCAATACATAAATAAATCCCCCAGCTAAATGTTATTTCCTTTCTTAAAACTGGGGCTGTCGACAGTTAATCTGAAAAGTTTAAAGCATTAACATTACATGATGCAGATTGATTTGGCCTAAACGTTTCTCTCCTTCAGAGGGCTACTAAGTTCACAACAACGCGGTCTTGCACTGCGGTCATTGGCGTTTGCGAAAAGATGAGCGAGGACGGTCAGACTCTTGTGCTCTGCGGCACATTTCACTTTAAAAAAACAACATTTGGACTTTTGGATAAAATCAAGTTAGTCTGTAGTTATTGCAACGACGAATTATCCTTCCACCGAAGCACAGGCAGTTCATACAGTCAGCGTATCTAAATGACGTTTGAAACGAAACGACTTCTTTTAAACCATCCTGAATGTAAAAACCTGGTTTGGTTCGAGAAGTTCAAAGATTTTCTTTAACATTTTTGCGACAACGTGCATTTGCTTTTTGCATTTACAATTGAAGCTTACAAAGTTAAGCGTGGTAATCAATAGTGATTAATCACAGCGCTATAGTGTGATTGATTTGATTAAAAATTGTACTTATCAAAACACACGCAGATGTAGAGTTTTCTGTTGGTGGCAGCATCATGCTCTGTGGATGGAGCTCTGAGAGACCCTCACCCCTCCCCCCCAGCCTCTCCTTCCCCACCAGCTAAGTCATGTGCTTCCCTACGACAGGTTATCACTTGCAGAAAATAGAAGCACATACACGCACTCAGACGCATCCATCATCAGACTGTGAAAGCTCCGTCTGCTGCTCTGCTAAAGTCACCAACACAAAGTGTGCTCAGCCACATTTTACTGGCCTGTAAAGGTCAACATTTCATGAGCGCGCTGTAAATATTTGAAACATATTGGTTGTCAGGCGTATCCTTGGATTAGGCCTTTTAGTTTCATGTGGTTCTAGGTCTGCAGCGCGGGAAACTTCCCCAGTGACGTCTGGGGAATCCTGTGCCGCTGCCAGATTAAGGTATGTCCTTTGGATCAGGAGTTAGGATAACGAGGTTATGCAGTCACTTCACTGTGTAACCTTAGGTTTCAGTTCTCTGCTGCGTCATGTCTCCACCTATGCTGCCACGAATACTTCTGCAATGCTTTTCATTCTCTATGTGTGACGTAGTCACAGATCTGGTGTAAACGTTTAAGAATGGCAGCAACAGATTAAAGTTTCTCTGAACCTCCTGTATGGGATTAAAGTGCTAACTCTAATGAAATGGGATTGATATGCCACATTGTAACAGGACTTTTTTGTGTTTTTTTTTCTGGTCTTAGGTTGAATGTAGACATCTAATTTTCATTCACAAGTAAGCAAAAAAAAAAAAAAAAAAAAAATGAAAATCCTGTTTTGCAAACATCTGATTATGATTTGCATGATGCTGTCGTCAGTTGCAAGTCATTCATAAAACTCTGTATCTAAATGAAGCAACTTCGCTGATGTGCTTCTTTGCACTGTGTAAACTTACTGTACTTCTTCCATGTCGTGCTCTCTGCGTTCTGCAACAGAAACAATCACTTGCAATCTCCCGTGAAAGTGTCTCTCTCTGTGGAAAATACATAAAGTACATAAGGTACGAAGAACAAAACCTACAAAATAAGAGTTATTACATCAGAGTGTGCTACAAATTAAATTGCTGCATGCAAGGATTCATCAGTTCATTCATAAAACCCTTGACGAATAGAAGCTAGGAATTTCCTACATTTAGAGACATGCCTCTCGGTTGTTGATGCAGTGCAACATCTCGTCAGAATCACAAACGTAAATGTATTTTATACTAAATGTACAGGCAAGATAGTGGTCAACACTGAAGTATAACCTTTTGCAAGTGATCAGCCTACTTTTTCCTTTTTTTCAATGATGTTTTCCTGTCTGACATTCTTCCAAAACAGCAACAAGGAGAGAGCTCACACAAATAGTGTCGTTGCTCTCTCAACAGGTTCTCCTACCTGAGCTCTTTATCTCTTCAGCTCCTCCAGGCATTGTCATCCTGGTTAAATTATGTGAATAGCTTTTTGTTTTAGTTTCAATTATTAAAAAAAAATAATAATAATTGACAACAATGGGGTATTTTTTTTTGTCTTGCACATACTCCTACTGAGGTTTGTGGTTGTACAATGACAAAAATGGAAGAAAAAAGTTGAATACCTTTGCAATGTACAGTGTATTAAGTATGGACTTAAAGAGTTTAAGGTTATCTGTTTTCTGTTTTAATCAACAAATATGTCTTTTACATATTCAAAGTTATACACATTTTGGTGACTGGGTAACATGCACTTAAAATGTCATTTATGGAGAAGTGTTTGAGGCAAAGATGAAGATGTAAATGCCTACAGCACGCTGGTATTTTTGCCACCCTGACTGCAAAGAAGAATCTCATTTGCCTTGGGCACATTAAATGCCAAAGATGTAACCGTATATATATATATATATATAGCTGCAATTTTATAGCCCCATGTGCACCTTTATTTTAATTTTTTTCATGACAATTATTACTAGTATTGTTATTATCATTTGTTTATACGTCTAGGTATAATTTCTATGAGATTTTTTTTTACATAATATTTGTTCTAGGTTTTTCTGGCTCCATGAAAGAATTGTGATACATTAAACGTATAATAATAGCAATATAATTGTTTTTTATTTTTTATAAATATTACTACGTCACATTGCGGCGCAGCGGAGCAAACAAAATCGTGACGTCATCACTTCGCGACAACCACTCTTTCCTGTCGGTAGAGACGAGCAAACCAGGCGCTTGTGGAGGAGCCTGTAAACGGCTAAAAAACACCAGCAACTGACGCGCAGTTTAGTCTCAGTTGTGTGCTTTCCCCCTCGTAACGACCCGAGACCACCATAAGCTGAACTCTACAAGAACCGAGCCAAGAGTTCGGGCAGACCACTCAGTATAAGCGAGCAGCTAACGTTAGCGGTGTTTTTGGCTCATCTAACCGGTCGTGCTAACGCGTTAGCCTCGGATAGTAAGGTGCAAGCCGACTGCTGCTGCTGCTGCTGCTGCTGAAGGGAGGGAATCAAGCGTTGGCTTCAAGTGTCGAGCTTCCATGGATACATCGCCCTGGATCTACACGGCCCGACGGAATTAGCGGAGGCTTCTGCTCTCTCCTTCTTCACATCCACCAGGTAAAAACAGTCCAGTGCAAGATCACAACTGCTCCGTTCAGCAGTGAACAGAGGGGCCTAGCATCAACTAGCATTAGCTCGGTGGCTATCCGTTAGCATCGCTAACTTAACGCAGTATTTTGAAAGTGGTGTTAAAGGGCTCTGAAAGAACATGAAAAGTCTTGATTTGGTTTAATTCTGTCGGTCTCACTTGAGTTTTTTTCCTGAACAAAGCTCACTAGCATCCCGAGCATGCTAACTGCGGGGAGTTGATCACAAGAGCGTATGAACTGGATATCTGGACTTCTGCTCATCTTCATTCAACTATATTCATTTCTCCTTATGCACGGCGTTCACAACGCTCGAGTCGAGTCACTTTATATCAGTAACATACGATTTAAATCCTTAAAAATGTCAAAATTCAGACGCATTAAGCAGAGAAACATACTGGACTAGCTGCATGTGGTTAACCTAAGGCTGGACTGTAGCCCATGTGTGTTCACGATACCTTATAAATATAAAGATCTGTTTTATTTTTTTTAACGTCGATCAATATCTAAATCGCTGTTATGTCTGCCGCCAAGAGAAAACTCTCTTCCCTCTGATGAATACTTGTAAATGTCATGAAAAGTAAAGTTACAAAGTGTTTTAAGTAGCCAGTGTTTGAGCCCTTTAAACAACACTTAAAATTTAGTTTCAAGTGACGAGCATCACTGAAAAAGGCTATGAAACTGTAATGTTTACATGTGATGTTATATGAGAGTAATGTTGTCAGAAGTGCTAAGTATTTATTAAAAGGCATCAAATGCTCAACCTCCAAGTAATGCACTTTGGGACTTTGTAATATCATAAAACTTGTTTTTAAAACCTGCATATCAAATTCATTTTAATATCTCAGGTAGGATAGAACAGGGATGTCTGAATAAAGATGCCAGCCAAAGTTTTCAAAACAAATAACTTAATCTAGAAGAACATTAAGTGACCTTGAAATTCACACCAAAAACATTTTTACTGGTTTAAAATTAAGCAGAATATGTGAGCTGATTTTTGTACCCCCCTTTAGCCTAAGACCTCCGGAAAAGTTGCACGGAAATTTTCTGCATTTCAAAACATTTTGTGTATGTCAGCTTGGAATGTCCAACGAATGATCTCTGATAAATGTTCCACCTTTCTCGTGCTTAATTGTCTTGTAATAAGTCTTGTTTTTAGCCAAATGGCCATGGTCCTTACTGTTTAAAATGATATATTTTTTTTACAATTTAAAATGGTGACACTCACTCAAACAGCAGCTGTTTGCTCTTTAGGAATCAAGTTGTTGGGCGTTGCATGCTATTTTAGCTCTGCAGTGTTTGATATTATTTTGACTGAATAGGAATATATTTTGTCCTTCTGGCAGGCTGTGTGTAACAAAGGGCTGAAATATTCAAGTGAAAATGGATCCATGGCTGGGCTCTTTGTAATATGAATGAAAGGTTGTTATCATGTGACTGTAGAAAAACAACACACCATGTGCATTGAGAGAATCATTCATTCCACATGAAATATGATTGGGAGTTATTTCAGGTTTAGTTTTGACAGATGTTCTGGTAAAGTAGAAAGTTTTGAACCTTGTGCATTCTCTCTCTCTGACTATCATAAGATGAAAGCAGTAAGTTAAAGTGATGGAGGTATATCCAGCTGAAGCTTATATTTCCTGTTGTACGTCACCGTTTTCAGAAATGATCCATCTTGACTTGGATGATTTTAAGCTTGATATGAAGAAGTACTTTGGTTTGTGTCAATGAAAGGACTTTCCATACAGGGAACTGTGTTGGTAGCAGGTCAGATAATCAGTACTAGGAATGCACTAATCTGTTGTCCAGAGATGGGATTTTCTCCCAATCGGCTCTGATCGACTGATCAAATACTGTTTTATTTTTTAAAGGCAAACTCGTTAAAGTTCCTAGTTTATAGGAAGAATAGATGCAAATAAAAAGAAAGAAAGTTTATTAGCCTGAGCTGACAGTATTTTCATTCTTTGACTCCTTACACAATCACCCCCATTAATCACCTGGTTTGGTCATGGTGCAGAACTCGATTTCTATCCTGCCGTGATGGATATTTCAGAACAAATGCTTTTTTTTGTGATATGGGATTGATGGCTTCAGATTTGTTAGTAGTTTTAGTGTTTCTTTAAAGGGGCAGTAGTACATATTTTTGCAGTGTCACTTTATAACACAGTCAAATAACTGTTACCTTCACTCGTTATAAAAATGCTATATCAGACACAACTTAAAAGAATTTTGACTTCGTAGTGTAACACCTTGAAATTGGTTTTATGTCTCTTTAAAAACTCCTGCTCTTCCTGAAACCTCAGCAAGTCATCACAACATGGCTCCTCTATTAACCCTTTAACAACGTATTTACCAGCGTTGCTATGAGAAGTAGCTCCTGTAATGAGCTCAGCAGATGTGCAGTTAGACCAGGTGTTTGCTAATTACTGCTGGCTAGTCTGAAGGAGCGAGTGGGAGAGTCATGGGTGCTCTGCCTTTGAGGTGGCGCTTGATCTTATAGGTTGACTGTGGCTGTTTAGCTTTACACAGCTGAATGGTTGCCATGGGAGATTAAATGATTTCTCAAAAATGCATGAAAGAATCAAATCAACACTCCATGTATATTTTTGATGAGGGAATAACATTATAACTTGATGAAAAAAAAAAAGTCTATTTTCCATAACACTGCCCCTTTAAATTCATTCTGGGACAAACAGCATCAAATGAAAAGATAAAAACTTTTTGGATCTGGTGCTCTCATGTTACCCACTGGGACACTGTGGTTGCTTTGTGATGTCATTAGATGAGTCTGCTGTTAAAAAATAGACAAGCTAGCAATAACCTCATCGGTTTGTGTCCACAAGAACAACTCGCCATCAGAATATATCTGATGTGTTCACGTGAAAGCGTCGCAGAACTCCTCGGTCGAAACGTGAACCGATTTCTAGAAAGCCACCCTGGTGTTTTCCTCCTGGTCCTGGCTCGCGGCATTGCAGCTCGTTGATGATTTTGAAAATGTAAAGTGCGAAGACAGGACAATGGTGTCAGGAAAAGAATGGCATATTTTTGGTCCACATGGGGCATGAGGATGATGACATGAGATTTCCTGGCTGATAGCTGTGGCGAGGCCTTGAGAAGTGAGAGACCAGGGCTATCTCAAGAGTTTGTTTGCTCAAAGCCTCACATTCCCACACTCCTGACTTGTGCTGGGCTTTCCTAGGCCCTTTCTCATGTGGACAGTGGGTTTCCTGCCGTTTGAAGGCTGTGTTTATAAATTGTGACGTCAGCTGGTGGCGCTCATGTGGCATTTCTTCTAACGGGTCAAATTTATCCCTAAAATAGAGAACAGTTCCTAATTGCAGCAGCGTGGAGCCTTGTGATACTGAATATTTCTTTCCACTAAGTAATGTAGTCACTGACAGGTTTATTTTGCTGTTTTTAAACTAGGGAATAGGGATGCAAGTTACCAGTTAATGAATTAATCTAAAGTTCATTGATTTTATAGATTGACTACGGATTAATTGATAAGTGGCCATTTTCTTAAAAACTTGAGTTTTGTCTTGTATTAAGAAGGCCGACGGTCTTTCCATAACATGAAGGGCAAAATGTTTTAGAACATGCTGAAATAAATATAAAAGAATTAACATTAATTTGTGTGAGTTGTGTTAAATACTGAATAGAAGTAAAATGATGGTTTTCTCACATTATTAATCCTCCCGTGGTTAATAAATCTCATGGAGTCCATTCGGCTCCACAAGCTTTTTACCCTGTGCGCAGTCTGGTGGGGCAGACTGACCCCGCGTGCGTTTTTTACCAGGCTCTTTTTGTGTCTGTGGTTTCGGGAACTGACAGTCTGATGGGACACACTCCCCTCCGCCCGTCTCCCCCCTCTTCCGCTGTCTAACCACGACATTTGCCGCACTCTGTTTCGCTCCACGTAAGGGCGACCAGTGGCGCCCTCTGCTGGATGGAGACCAACACCAAGAGAAGATCTAAGTGGGCGTTATTAATCAATTGGAACAAATTTTAATCTAATAAAACATTAATTGACAACTAATCGTTAGTCGATTAATTATTTCGTTCTCTAATGTAAACCCCTTGAAACCTTTCTCATTTAGCTTTGTTGCCATGACAACCATCAGTGTATTTAATCAGGCATGTGAGTGATGGAGGAGAACAAGATGGTTGTTAAGTGGAGGGAAAATGATGAATGTTTTTCATTTGCTTTGTTAGTTTTTTGTTTTTGCTCCCAAAGCTCAGTCAGATTGGATCACGTTTGTCTTCAACATGCTGGAATAGGATTTTCATAGAAGTCTCTACGGTGCATTTCTGTGTCCATGGTTACAGTGGCAGGACAACCTTATGTTTAGCTCTGGCAAACATCTGTGTCCTCTCTTACCCTCATTCCCACAGCATATTGCTGCCAACGCCAGGTTTTGGGGAGGGAGTGCTGTGACCATGGGGATGTGCAGTGTTTGGCCAAATGATCAAATTTGGTCTGATCAGTCCAGAACACCGACTTCTGTGTTTGCGCTGTCCCATATTTGAGCTTGGATGTCTTTCAAAAAAATATTAAGAATGTATTATTTTTCATTTCACTTTGCTGTATGTTGGTCGACCACATAAAATCCAAATAAAATGCATAAATGTTTGGGTTTTTAAATGTAGAAAAGTTGTATTTTGTTGTAGTTTCTTTCTGTTTGCGTCATCAGAGCTGCTGTCCTTTGCTTACATTTCTGTTTGTGGCCTTCGATTGTTTGAAATGGGGACAGAAAAGTGTGAATCTCATGTCCTAAACTGAAATACATCTTGGGTTGTCAAGGAAACTGAAGACCACTGATTTTAGGAAAGTCAAAAACTTGGAAAAATTTCCCTTAAGCGGTGCAAATTAGTCTCAAGTTCAATTATTTTTCAGCCAAGTGTTAATGAGGACTGTGACAAGAACATTCTAGCTCATTTCTTTTTATTCCATTAATCCCACCTGTTTCTATAGGAATAAGAAATGACCTGTGTTTTAGTTTGTTTGACCTGCGTTGCGTGTGTTTGCAGAAGGTCTGGGCAATAAATCGGGTTTTAATGATTAATTGAATTTTTAGTTTTTGAAGATTTTGTTGTTGGAAAATCAGGATTTTCTTTCCCCACCATTGCACTCCTTGTGCTTCAGGATGATGTCAGCATGCCTAAAGCCTTTTGTCTTCTCTGTCTAGTGTGCACTGAAGTTGCAGTGAACTGAGATTATATATTGTAGGAATACAGACGTCCCAGGACTAGGAATTGAAAGCCTCTATAGAATTTTTTTTGTGTCTCTTCACCAGGGCATCAATAAATATCAGTATATTCAAAAATATGATTAAATATAGTTACTGTGTACAGTCTAGTGATTCAAATTATACTTTTTTTTTTTTTAAGTACAAATGGAAATGTTTATCAAGAGCAGTATTTGTGTTTGTGGAGCTGTGACTGCTCTGCTATGCAGTCACAGTCATACAGCTACCTATGACTAACTGCATGGATTTCATTAATAATAATAATAATAATAATACATTTTATTTGTCAGTGCCTTTCAAAACACCCAAAGATACTTTACAACATTAAAAACACAAATTACACAGTAAAAAATGGCTATAGAGACACAAAAACCACAAAATATTGTAATGCCTCTCAATATTATAATAGTACCACAGTTCTAAATCCTTATTGCCCTACTCCTACTGTATAAAACACACTATTGGTATTTTGTTCTTGTAGAAAATCAGAATACTGTTCTCAAACCCCATTGCCTGGGAAATGGGATATGTCAGATTCCCATGATTATTTCTAATGTAAATATTAAAAAAATGCTTCTCAAAATATTGAGGCAAGAAAAAGATTAATTGAGAACATTTTTGGACATTGAGGTTTGAAGCTACAGCGACGAGGTGAAGCTAGCAGAAAGACACGGCTAGATCTCCAGAGTTTGCTGTAAATGCTTTTGAGGTGTCGGTCGCTTAGCGATAACTAAGGCGCTAACGCCACATGCAGGCTCAGCAGTTTGAAAATGAAAGACCGGACTGCTGCTGGTGGTGGGGTTTGTTCTCTGGTCAGAGAGCGTTTTATGACCTCTTCCTTTGGACAAAAGCGGTTTGAGAAGTCGGGAGTTTTACGTTTGTGGAAGGAAAATCAAAGCATCGGAGTCTGAAATGGAGAGGAGGAGTTGGAAACTAGTCCCAGACAGCAGAAGCAAAGTCCCGTCTGTTTTAGTGGTGTAATTTAACAGGGAACCGCTCTGATAACCATCAAAGAAAGAGACGGTGTTGGGATTTAACTGGCTTAGCTTTAGCATTGTATGCAGGCAATTCAGAAGGTGGAGGAGGAGGGAGGCGCAGGACTGAGAGCGAGGAAACACCAAACCAAAGGGCTTTTTTTTCTCCTCTCTCTGGAGGTCCAGCAGGGATCTCCCATCTCCAGAAACTCCCTTAGAGGGAGTAAGTGATCAGAACCATCCAGCTGGCTCAGGACAGCAGAGCTTTACTGCAGTAAAGGTCAGGCTGAAGACTGGCTCTTCCTCCTGGAGTCGGTTGGGATCAAGCCTCTTAGTTAATCACCTGCTACAGTAAATAGAAACGCCACAGAGGAGGGATACAGGAATAAGTTCTAAGCTGTAGGTAATGCTATTAGATATTTGTTGTTATTGTTACCAGGTTTTGGACTCTGTAACGTCTTCACCCGAACCAGCTTACCGGATTCATTTCTCACCATTATTCTTATAAATTTCTCTGCCTTTTTAAATCCCCCCTTGATCACTTGGTTATTCTTTGTTGAATGCAAAAGCACAAAATCTTACCAAGTGTTTTTACAAGATCTTCTACTGCAAATATCAGGACTAAGATTTCCAGTGCAAATATCTTAGTAGACTGGAAATAGGACAAAACTAACTTTGTAAGAAACTTTACAGAAAGCTAAAGGAGCTTGTAAATAATTCCTTAATATTGATAAAGTACTAGTTCCATTGGCAGAAGGTTTAACTTAGAACATGTTGCAAGTGAAATAATCTGCCAGTGAACTAGAAAAATTTTTTAAAAATCAATATTAAAAAAATTATTGACTTAAAGGGGCAGTATTATGTGTTTTCAAGGCACATAGCATCATTTTATAGCACAAATAACTGTTGACTTCAGTTCTATATAACTGTATATCAAATATGACCTGTTACTTCATACTTTAATGCCTTGAAATTGGGTCACTGTCTTTTTAAAAACTCCTGTTCTTTCTGAAACTTCAGGAAGTCATCACGAAATGGCCTTTCTATAAACCCTCTAACAATGTGTTTATCAGCGTAATGAGCTCAGCAGATGTGCAGTTCCTCCAGGTGTTTGCTAATTGCTTCTGGCTAGTCTGAAGGAGCTGAGTGTGGGAAGTCACGCTCCGAGAGGCAGCAGAAACTTTGACACTGAAGCTCTAAGTTGGAGGTGCTTCTGGAAGGTGGAGCTAGGTGCCCCCAGGCGACTGGCACAGCTGAATGGTTGCCATGGGAGATTAAATAATTATGACGTGATGTAAAGATCAAAAAAAGTCTATTTTACATCACACTTCGCCTTTAAAACTAGCTCCTATATCTTGCTGAAAAGTATTTCGTAAGTTACTTTAGTCATTTTTCAAGTCTACACTAGAAACTAGACCAAAAACACTCTGTACGATCTTGTGTTTTTGAAGTGTCTCCCTAATATGTTAAACTAACCCGGATGTTTGAGCTGCAGCAGCATTTCGGTCTGCTGTGAAGTTGTTAATGACCCTCTGCTCTGTATCTGTGAAATCTGTGACATCTATGAAAGATGGGGCATGTATCTTTACGCTGTTTTGCAAACAGAGAGGAATCTGATGTGGGCTGTGTTGTAAACATGGGGTGACGGTGCAGAGATGACTGGACGCTGATAGTTGGGGACACAGCAAGTCAGACACAATGCTGGGGAATCATTTCCTCACACTTTGCTGTTGGGTGCAACCCGGTGTTAAAATATGATGGAATGAACGGAGGGGTACCACCAGGAGTCTAAAGTACAGTCAGTCACTGCAACTGTAGCACACAAACATCATTGTGAATTTTTGTTTTTCCTTAAACTAAAAGTGAGTTTTGTTTCAAATTGGAGCATTTTTTTCTCCTATGCTTCCATCCTTAATAGTAGGCACCTTCTGCAGAGCTGAAAATCGTCTATGTATGAGATCAATGTGAAAAACTTTGACAGTTTAAGAAGCAAAGTTTTTTGGGAATATAGTATAATTTCCTTTTGATTTATTTCTTCTAAGTAAAGATGCCAAACATCTCTGCAGAACTCTGTCATCATGGCATTCTTCCCCCTCGCCAGTGTTCACTGTTGGTATTTCTTACTAAAAACATGGAAATATAAAGTTAAAAAGTAAAGGATTTTAATAACACATGTTATTAAGTGGGTTTGGAAACATGCTGTGTCTGCATGTTTACATACATTTTGTAGAAAAGGAGGAAAATAAAAGGAAAAAGTGTTGAACCTTTGAACTGTTGGCGGTTTCAGCATATTTTCCCTGGATCTGTTTCTCCCGTGTGACACAAACAGTCTTAAAATGTACAATTCAAAGTTATGTAGATTAGTTCTGTGGCCCAAATTTCCTTCTGCGATGATGAATTATTTACCGTCTCTCTAAATTCAAGCAGGCACGCGGTAAGTCAGCTCTGGTCTAAAATACATCATGTATAATTTCATCTAGAGTTTAATCGTAAAATCTTTTCATTGTGTGGAAACCTGGAGAAACCGCTGGGCTTTGAACTAAACGTTGATTTAAATTTGAGCTTTTTGAGCGTTTTAGTTTTATCTAAGCTACTTTACACTGGCCATTTATTTAAAGATGGATAGGGGACACGAGAGGAGGTGAAAGGTTTGAATTATTAATGTTGGTATGGAACAACAAGGAGAATGTGTTGGGTTGGTCGTGGCAGGATATCCTCAGACTTGACCTGCAGGCAGCTGGCAGCCTGTTAAAGTGGCTTTTAAGTCTATTATAGAGGATAATCCTTTCAGTGAGTTTCAGTGAGCAGACAGAGCAGATAAACACTCCCCGATTTCACTTGTTCCACTGTCCCGTTGTGTCCCGTCCTTCAGTATTTGTCCCATTTTTGTTGCTTTCGTGAACAGATGACTGATTAGCCTAGGTTACCCTGAGCCCTAGGTTGTAATCTCATATTATCAATGCCACAAACATTCTTTTCACACTGCATTTGCTACTGGCGGTGCAAAAAAACATTGATTGTATAGAGAATCGCCGTTCCTTGTCATAGGAATCCTGAATCAATTTGAAATGCTCAAAAATTGATTTTGAAACGTGTTTAAGTCCACTGCACATTGCATTACGCGTCCACTTGACCTCTGTATGCATTTTCACCAATTTTTTTATATTTTATTTTATTTAAGAAAAGCTTCGTTAGCAAGCAAAGCCAATACTGATAAATTAAGTTACAGAGTTCTATGCACAAATCCTTTTTCTAATACAAACCAATGGACTTTGATACATTATGGAATTGTTTAAATTAACGTTCTATTTGTTTACACCAGGTTTCTATTACAACGTTCCTATTACACATCACTTTGTTGATATTCCGCTAATATCGATAAAACACAATTTTACAATTGTGTTGTTTCCATTAAGAAATGCAATAAAAAAAAATCACACCTGAATTGCGATAAGTCGTTAAAAAACATATTGTGCCATGATCCTGCTGCCGCTTTCCATCATCTTCTTCGTCTGTTCCTCCGGTGGTAACATCCAGCTGTTGATCATGTGACGCATGTGATGCGAGGAAAGTCTTTTCATTTCAGTTTTGCGAAATACACAAATTCTGAAAAAACCACCTCTTCTTAATGCAAAAACTTTTTTAGCTAAAAACTAGTTTTGTAAAAGATTGTTGTGTTTGCACTAAGAAAATTTGCGTTTGTAAGTTCAGTATACACAATTTTTATTATCAAAGTAAATGCAGAAGATTCAATTTGGTATGATTTATGCTGAAAACTAAGACAGCCACATAATTTAAACAGGACAACAAGCAGAATTGAAAACTGTTTCGGAATTGTGACCCAAAAAAAATCGGAATCGAATCGTTAGACACAGAAATATTCGCGTCTCTATTTGCTGTTCTTGTTACCTCATTTGTCTCTGGACAACTGAGGTAACCTCAACTTAATTTCAGTTTGACGTCCAAATACCTCATATAGTTTCACTTCCCTTAACTGGTCAAACATCACCTTCTTCCTGAAGATGAGCCTGAAACCAGAAGAAAATCTTTCAAGATGATCAGCATGCCGACAGGTTTTTACAGAAAATGTCTCCTGGTACTGCAAACTTTAGCAAAACTATCGTTTCACCCTCCAAAAAATGTAGGACATGCCAAAGTTGTTCTTATTTTTATTAGCAAACATTGATATAACATCAATTGGAAGGGTTTAAATAATGTTAACATGCATTAACATTTATTTATTGTTTTGATTTTACCAAATGCACTAATATATTGTTCTGGCCATGAAACCTAGCATCGGGTTTTAGATGAATGTGCTTATTGCCTAGAATATTAAACCCTTTTGTCATCCTGGCCTCGAGAACAAGCTGAAACCAACTGACTAAAGGACAGGGCTAGCAGTTAGCAGCCTGACAGACAATGCTGCTCACTGTAGAGTCAGAAGTACACCACCCCGATAAGAGTGCTGGGTGGAGCTCCTTTGGTTTCATGTCACAACTGGATATGTTCTAAACTGCCACATTTATCTCTCCTAAAAGAGAAGTAGCCATCTGGCCGACAGTGTGCAACAACAAGTGGGAGGAACAGTGGAAAAGCTGTTCCAAGGAATATTTGTGAAACTCTATTCTCATAAATGATTCACCAGATTTCTTTTTTTTTTTTTGCTTATTGTTTCACTTTTATTATGCTTATTTTATTTTATTTTTCTGCTTATTTTATTTATTTAATGCCATCTTTATTATAAACAAGACAAAATGGTTCTTGGGTTTATCACATTAAACAGCTGAAAGTCAGATGCATACAATAAAGTACATTCGATTATCAATTTGGTATTTGTTTTGGAATCGCCCCCACCCAAAAAAAAAAAACAACTAACTTAAAAAAAATAAAATAAAAATGTAGTTATTGTTTAATGCTAAAACACAGCTGAAGAATGCACTGGCTTTATCCCACATGGACTCATGTAATGATCAGGGATGTACAATATGAAAATTTGGGTCGATATTAATAATGTTGTCATGGCCAATAACTTATAGTTGCTGATATTGCATATATTTTCCTACGACCAGACAGTCCTGTGTCCCCACCGCTGTCACATGACCAAACAAATACCACATAATGAAGCACAAGTCCGGTAGAGCTTAACAAACTTGTTGTTGAAAATATCTCCCCCTAAACACCAGATGAGGCTAAGCTTGTGTTGCTATAAACCTGGGAATTATAACACTTCAGGATTTATTGAGGGGATTAAAGAGACTCAGAGACAGAAATGCTTGCAGCTCTACTGTAACTTTGACTCTGGAGTCAGCATCTGATTGCATTGAAGCTCACTCGGTTTTAAACTTAAATTAAATTCTAATCAAAGTGCGAAGCGCTTTGGAGTCCTCTGGACTTGATAAAGCAGTACACAAGTACAGGACATTTACCATTTATTTCGCCCTTTACTGGTGTACTGTCTGAGGAAATAGTTGGGAAACTTTTCTCCAAGTTCTTATCAACATTCAGATGATTTATTTTTAATAGATCCAAAAAATGTCTATGAATGTCACAATAAAATTGTCCCAGATATTTTTGTGAAAAACAATATTCTTATTTGGAGACAGTTTTCAACTAATAATACTGTTATTATGACCTGGTTTCCCCAGAAAAACTGCTTACCCCGTTGGTGGGATTCTAGGGCAGTCTAAAAGCGACTCACCGTGTTTTTGTGTTTTAAAAATGTTAAAAAAATTTGAAGGTGCATGACCAAGCATCATAATACACTGGGGTAGCCCTGAATAATAATGGCTTATTAATTCAAATATGTCCACTCAAATGTTCTTTAGAAATTGAAGTTTTTTTTTTATCTTTAACACTGGAACTGGAAAGCACTTTAAATATCCAAAATAAACAAAATGATAGTCTCCTTAACCAAAATTGCATTTCAAAAAATAATTATCATTCATCTTAGACAGCTGAAAACAGGCAAAAGGGACAGGTAGTACATGCTAACTACTTTGTCCTGGGTATCAAATGTTTGCATTGTTTCTGAAAATGCCGACTTTTCAGCAATATTTAGTGACTGTTGTCCAAACGGAAATTATCACGCTCATTTTGTTTACCGTGAGATTAATTCTCAAAACAAATAAGATTAATTCTCACCGTGAACGACAGGCTTATACATTTTTAAGAAATTAATAAATATCCTCCATTATGTCCTTCATGCAACTTTATAGGTTTTTAGACGGATAAATTATCATTGTGACTAAGTTGAGAAGAACAGACATGTTTCTTGGCTGCCAGCCTTTGCCCATTGTTCACTTCCTATCTATGATGCAGAGGAAGAGCTGACACATGTGTGACGGTGAGTCACTGCTTCATGCTGCTGCAGGTGTTGTATGGTGATCCTCTGTTAATGCTTTCACAGTCAAAAGAAGTAACAGCATTTTCTCTGCCATCTGGGGAAGAGACCGTGAAGTCCCATCATCCTTATCTTGCTGCTCTCCTCTCTGCTTTCTTCCCCCTTAATGCCATAACATTAAACTTGTTATGGCATTAAGGGGACCTGCTGTGTTTCCATGACCCAACCCTGGATAAGATAATTAATACAAGTTAGACGATGTCTTCGTTGAGCCCAAAGACAGCCTGACGTAAGTAATTATTTGCAGGGCTGTCAAGTGATTCAAATTCTTAATCTGATTAATCTCAGTGTAGCAGTGAATTCATTAAACTGCATTAAAATTAAACTGCATTTTGTTCAAATGAATGACTTCAGTTAATAAATGAGTTATAAATCTTTTTAGTTAGAAGACAAAATTAGTTCTCAGTAATTATTGTTTGAAATAAAAACCAAAAATAAATCATTCCACTCCATAACTCTTCTGGTACTTGCACCATTTATTTAAAAAAAATTAATGACATCATACTTTCACATATGAATACTAAATAAGGATCAATATTTTGATTCTTATTTAATAAAGTTTCTAAATTTTAGTGATGAACTGTGACACCTGGATAGTATTAGTCACTAAGGTCCAGTGATCTCCTGTCACAGTGACATACCCTGCAGTTTTGCTTCCTTAATTGTTTCGTAGAGTTCAGGGATTTTAATCAGTACTGTGTCTCTTGACTGTGGATTGTAAAATCTATAGAGATTTTCAGTTTTCAAAATATTGTCGAAGCCCATGTCCTTAACTATGTCAATGGGTTTACAATCTGTGGCAATCCATTCTGCAACAGTTGGAGTGATCTTGTCGGAGGTAGATTTATTCAGTAGTCTGCATTTGCTGAGGGTTGTCAGGCACGGACTGGATGAAGTGGAGGCTCCTTCAAATAGGTGCATGGTGTTAAGATGATACTCTAAACTCGTGGTGATTGGTTGGAGTCTCACCTGGACCTTCGTGATGTGGGATGTCAGGGCAGCAGGTCTATCCCCTTAATGACTGGTGGGTGAGTTTTCTTTGGTACCAGAACCAGGCAGGATGTCTTCCACAGCCAGAGTTCCTTCAGGACTCTGAGCTGACAGCATCTGGACCTGCATCCTTGTTTTTGTCTCTCCAGATGCCTCTTCATGTGACTTGTAAAGATAGACATGTGAAAGGGGAGGCAACGGGAGAAGCAGCATCTCCTGATTTGGTTGAAGACAAACTTGTGAGAGCAGCAGAATCCATGACTGAGGTGGTGATATTGTTCCTCTGTCGTTTGCTCACCAGCTCCCTCCAGTACACTTCTCGCTGTCTCTAATTTTGACCTTGAGCTGCTTACATATAGTCCTTAATGATTCCATCTCCCTGAAAGCTGCTTTTTCCCTTATTGATTTGTTTCTGAGGTCAACAGCAAGAGATTTGGACAAAAGAAAAAAATAGAAGACAGATACTATGCAGCTCCTACAGTAGGAGAGACAGCATTTCATTTGATGGACTGGGAAAGAGGCAACAGCTGTACACAAAACTTTGTCAATATTCCACTAATCTCAACAAAACAATTTCACAATTGCTGTGTTTCTATTAAATAAGAAACAATAAAAAATCACACATGAATAAGTTCGGTCACTCGATCAGTCATTAAAAATGATGCCGAACCACGATCCTCCAACTACTTCCTGTTGTCTTCTTCGTGGTCGGCACCAGTGGCAACATTTGGTTGTTGATCATGTGACTGTTGTGATGTGAAAAATTGTTTCCGTTGCAGTTTTGCAAAATAAACCAATTTTGATACGGCCAAAAATAAAAAACTTTCATTCTAGCACCAAAACGGTTTGTTTACAGATAAGAGTTTTCCCGAAATTAGTGTTTCCACTAATCGAGTTTAACTATATAGGCGATGGAAACACAGCTATTGAGCTTTAGAGTCTCTTAGGGACTCTTCACCAGAGACAAGAACATGATTCCTCTGTTCCATGTACGGAAGAGCCCACCCTGTGCTTCATTGTTAGCTTCTCTGGCAGGATGCAGACCTTTCACACTTCTGACCAAGACAGAGTGGAAGTTATCAGAGACATTATGAGCAGACTTTCACTCTGAGGCATCCTGCTTTTATTGGGTCATTTTAAGCCTTGTCCAGTGTGCACCAAATATTAGAATTTTGCTTAAGTTTGTTTTGTCTTTGTGTCTGTTGTCAGAGTTGTAATACTGGGGCCGTGGGGGGAGTATTTCTTAAAGCCCAGGTGTGTGGTGCAGCTCCTGAATAATTGATTCCAGCCACACGTTCGTAATCTAAAGGTAAAGTGATAGCGCTCTGCGTTGTCTTCTTCAGGCTGCTGCTGCATTTTTAAAGTGTGAACTGGCACTCGGGTGTCAAAATGTTAACCTTGTTATCTCCTTAAAACTCTCCCGTATGCTCATGGGGTCCTAAAAAGGGGGGACATCAGATACGATGCTTCAATAATTCACAACAACCTTTTGGAACTTCATTTTCATTTAGCTGCTGCATTCCTGTTTTTTTTTTCTGCTGTTTTAGACAAGATTGAACTTTCTAATATGATGACATTTTTTTTTTCCAATATATTTTATTGAATTTTCTCTTAAAGGACATAACAAACTTACAAACAACAAACTTGACATGTACTTATACACACTTACATTCACTCACTCATCATTCAAACCTGCATTTGTTTAATTCCAAAAATATACAAAACCCTTTAGATTAAAACAGAGAAAAATAACAAGACAATATATAAATAGAAACTGTAGTCAAGACATCCAATCCAGACACCCATTAATAAGCTCCACCTTCAGTCCCTATGATCCTCATATATGGCACCCACAAGTTCTCAAAGTCCCGCTGTTTACCCTTGGCGATGTATGTTAGTTTTTCCAGTCCGAGTGAATTTGCAGTTTCTTTCTTCCAGAGTCCCATGGAGGGGGCGTCCATGCTCCTCCAGCATAATGCAATAGATTTTTTGGCTTGAAGAAATCCGTAATCTATCAATTTAGTTTTAGTCTGTGATTGTTTAAATTCCATTGGGTATATTCCTAAAACACAGATTTTAACCTCTAATAGGACTTTCACCTTAAACAATTCAGATAGACACCTAAATCCAAAACTTCTGGATTTTAAGACATTCCCACAGACAATGGAGAAGAGTTCCTTTTTCAAATAAGCATTTAGTGCAAGTATCAGGAATATCACTGGACATATGATGAAGCCTAATTGGTGTTATATAGGTTCTCATAAGTCATTTATATTGCAGAAGTTTAAATCGTGTGTTTATCGTTTGCTTCTGTGCTTTTAAACAAGCCCAATTCCAGTCTTCCTCATCTATATCTTTGAGAGTATCTCTTCTCCAAGCGTCTAACTTACCTATTGATGAATCCTAGAGGAAACCATCAGCAAATTATAGAACACAGAAAGAAAACCTTTCCCTAACATGATGACATTTAATATTCACTCCGATACTTGGCGTATTTCACAAAGCGTTCTCCTCTCCAAATGTCTGAGCAGCTGCTGTGATCTCACTTCACAATAATTGATGGAAGACGGATTAGGAAATATGAAGCTAGAGATTACAATCATCCTAATTTCATTTGATTTGTAGCATTTTCTTCCTTTTCTTAGCCCGTTTACATGGAGCCGCTCTTTTGAATCAGAACCACTTTATTGCCTTCAGTTCACCAGCACTTTGTAAAATTTTTCTGTAACACCCCCTGCGGAGATGTGAAGCACTCTGCTGATGTAAAAGTGAACATGCGTAGAGGGTGCAGCGTTTCTCCTACGCATGAACAACAAAAACGATGGCAGATAGCGTGCTACACATGCTCAGTTTAATTTCTGATAATGATTATATTCATTTAGATGAGCACTTCGTTCATGGGAGACGGGTTACAATAACCCATGTCGCTAGCGTGGACATTGGGTTCCATACTAGCAACAAATAATAGCATTTTAGCATGTTATCATTTCGGCGTGATAACAGCGCCATGCAGTGGCTTGCCATGAACACTACAGCTGACTCATCGTGTTCTCGTGATGCCGTCGCAACTTTTTCCCAATCAACATCTGAAAATACCTGCAGTTTCCAGTTAACAGTCTTGTGTATAGCCTCAGTTGTATCTGTTTCTTACTGTTTGCAATTTATAGGTAAATATATCTTGCACGCATAATGTGATGTTGTTTTATTCGACGGACGCAGAAAGAAGTCACTGCTGCTGTTTTCCAACAGAGTCCTGTGAACTGCTTTCTGCAGCCGGAGTTGAAAGCGACTGAGATTTAGGTATCCTCCGTGTCATTCCCTAATCAGTCCCACAACTCCCACCCACTCATTCCCTCTAAATAATTCAGCACAGCAGTTTTCCAGCTTCACGGATCTGGTGGCGAAGCAGGACGGGGAAAAAAAACCTGCTGCAGCTGCGTGTCAGAAATAAACAACTCTGAACGGTTCTGCTTGGACCTTTATTTATTACAATCAGCTTCATGTCTGTGGTTTTGGTTAGTGTGATAAAGGAAATTCTTCTGAAACTACAGTAGATGGAAAATAAATGCTATAAATTGTCGTTTTAGTTTCTGGTCCAACAAGGCACTACTGCAGAGCATTTTCAGCAGGAAACTTTTTCTGTGGTTCATAAATAAAAGTGACTCTTTCCAGATGAATAAGTTTAAAACTCACGCTGTGTGTGTGAAATTTAAATTCCTTTCAACATTGTGTGCGTGTGTGTGTAGCAGAGAAACTGAGTTTAGTTTTTATTATCTTCAGAAATGTGTTTGTTGTTGATGCTTCAAGAGTTTCCAAGCATAGTCTGTGTGTTTGGGAGATGGGTCTTCTTCTCTTAGAGTAGCGTTCTTATGATGGTCTGTTAAGGTTCTCCTAGTAATTTAGTTTTATTTTAGCCTTATTGCCATGTGGCAGTCGTTTAGCTGCCTGTCAGTGGATGGTTTTGGCCACTAGAGTGCAGCACACTCATCATGTTTAATATCCTTTCAGGCACTATGATGAGATCTGTCTCATTTGACCTTCACTAAATACATAGTTAAAGAGGTCATATTCAGCTTAAAGGGACAGTAACGTCCACTTTTAACTGTCCAGGCTGGATCTTTTTAATAGGGAAATTATTTAAAATCCATTTGATGTGTTTTAAGCACCGAGTACATTAACTATAAACTATTTAATAAAACCATCTGAACTCCTCACTAACTTCTTGATGTTTGTTAAACTGAAAATGCTAAATTTTGAGCTGATATTTAAGCGCCACGTTCCAATCCACCTTATTTATGAAGCACATTTAAAAACAACAAAAAGTTGACCAAAGCCAAATAAAACTACTTAATGAAGTAAAAACAGACAAAAGAAAATATAAATGTTTTTGTGTCTTCACCAGTTGTTCAGATCAGCACCCCCTACTGCTCAAAATCACCTACCTGAATCATCACACATCACAGTGGAACAAAGTTGTCATTACAGTATGGGCCTTATTTAACACCACACAGGTATTTACCTGTATTAACGTGTCAATGTCCTGACCCTATGCGTCTAGTGTGCGATGTGCTGGTGCAGCTGGGCTGCTGAAAGCTGCCGGAGTTGCTCGCTCTAGCTGCAGCTGCTGAGATTTGCTCCTGGTCTTCCTGTGAGACCCAGTGCTGTGCTGCATTCACTCTCCTGTTTATGGATCAATACTGAAGCAGGGAGCTGACAAGGTGAAAAGCAATATTCATGAATAATTAATGAGGCACCCTTTCACCTGGCTTTGTCTTCAAGTCCCGAGCAAGAAAAGAACAAAACTCTGAAGATTCGGCCTCGGTTGTGTTTTGATGACGGATGAAAATACGCTCCTTTTGTAGACCATTTCCCAAGATCAGAGCATTCTGTTTTAAAGGTGTGTTGTAGTGAGATGATGATAAGCGGCTGTTTAAAGGAAATCAATCAAATTTTATTTGTATAGCACATTTCAGCAGCAGGGCATTTCAAAGGGAATGGGAATAACACGGAGGTTGTAGTTGCGCTTTGAGAGATTGGCTTTGAGGGGCGTGGGCCACGCAAACGGTGAGGCATTTACAGCTGACATGCAGATTGGTGCAGCATTCTTTTAAAGATAGGGGGCGGTATACTTTAGAGGTATAAAACTGGTTACAAACAGCTAAGAATGCGTGATGCCACATATCACAATTGGCTGTGTGGTAAAACAAACATATATAACGAAGAACTGTCGTGTTTATGACTTTTAGGCAATCAGAAACAACAAAAAACATGGTGTGTTCGTCCGTCTTTTTCCGCGCTGAGTTTAACGGTGCAACAGCAAGCGAGGCGAACGCACATGAGGAGGGGCGCAACCGGCGCAGACCACACGCCCTTTCAACGCGTCAGCTATAAACCTAAATTCAGATGAATTATGATGCTGCACCTCACCTTCTATATTTGTAGCATCTATTTCCAGACACACGAAGCATTAATTTATAGCGAAATAAGAAACTAGAACTTATCTGTTATCCACCTGGCAGAAGAATGCTGCTGCTTTAAGACAATATTTCATCCAGAGAATGTAAACAGATTTTAGGATCTTCAGCATCACCATGAAGTTCAGACGTTTTGATTTTGTTCAATTAGAAATCAATGTGGTTTCCACAAGGCCTCATTGGCCTTTCCCTCTGAAGTGCTTCCTTGCTACATGGTGACTTTTACTAGACAGTTCTTAACTTCTTACTTGGTTTGTTAGTTTAGACAGCCTGCTTTTAAGAGTCAGCAGAGTTTATAAGTTCAGATTAGAACAGGGCGTTGACCTGAGCTGCATCATGCCTCCCTTTTTAACAGAACAGGTGTCAGCATCTGTCAGCAGAATAAAGATAATAGTTGTTCATTTTGAGTTGAATGTTGGACAACTTTAAGGACTGTTGTGATAAAATTGCTTAGAATAAATTTTGATTATTCCTGCAGCTTCAGTTGATTGAGCAGTAAAATGTCATTTCTCCAGATGGGTGTTGAGTGGAAAGAAGTCCTTAAACAAGGTAAACACCACCCTGCTCCCTGAGTTAACTTTGAAACAATACAAAGACATGTAACGTTATGAAATCACTGTATATAAAGGCTAAATACATAAATATGTCACTGTGTTCCTTCTGTACTCATGTTATTGAACTCCATTGTTGTGTGTGCCATGTTATCTTTGAAGTTGACCCTGGATATGGTATTTAAGGTCAAGTTTTATTTTATCTTCTTCCCACAGCCCAGTCTGTGTCTGCGCCGTCTCTCATGATGGCAGGTTAGTCCAGGGTCTATCTGCAGAGTCTACAGCTTCCCTGTTCCTTCAGTCTGATGATGCAGCGCTCCCTCCCCCAACCCTCACATCCACCCCACTTAATAGTGAAGTACTGAGGTTATTTCTGGACATCTAGTTCCGTCTGTCATTACTTAGCATCATGCATCCTCTTTTTGTAGCAGGACACTAAAGACGATTCAAAACATGAGTTATTGCTATAAGAGTATGGAGAGACTGATTTTTCATTTAAAACATGAAATAGTCTAGATAAGAAAACAACGAGTATGAGAATATGTTCCATATTCCTTTCTTAGTATTGCATCCATCCGTCTGTTTGACTTTAATAGAAACATATGCTAAAAGTTTACGAGGGATGCATCGACCAACTTTTTTTTTTTTTTTTTACTTCTGATACCATATCTGAGGGTCAGTACTGACCAATACTAATCTGATGCAAATAAACAGTGCCGAATTGATTTAATAAATTTGTAATTTATTAAATAAATTCGAAATTTATTTAATAACTCTGCATCAGTACAGCACAGTTATATACACCTGTAGCTTCACAAGCTTCGTCAAACATGCAAAAATAACTTTAATTTGTTCAGTCAGTTCAATTTGGATTAGAACAGCCAATGGAAAATAAATAATGGGCTGAAACCGAAACTGACAAAAACAACAGGTGGACTTCCTTGGTCAAATCATCTTTCAGATGGTTCAGACATTGCAAGGATAAATTCTGAATATAATGTAAAATAAATAATAAAGCATGAAGTCGCTCAGAGCACAAAGTGTAGAATTAACTAGAATTTCTTTAATATCAGAACTGGTGCAGGTATTAATGTCGTATCGGTGCATCTCTAAAAATCATGAGAAACTCTTGTGTTTTGACTCTCAAAATTAACCAAAATTTTACCATTTTCAAATTTTTGAGCAGAAAATAAATACATTTTTGTAAAAAATCAGAAGGAAACTTAACTTCCCAGTTATTTGTGCTATATTCATATACTATTAATAGCCAGCTGTAGCTAGTCCTTTAACTGGAGATTTTTCTTCCATTATTCCCCCCAGCATCACTCCTTGTCCCAAACAGTTAATTTGACCCCTGAGAGTAATGTGGGGATTAAAAATATGCATTTATAAAACTCATGTTTAACTGGCACCTATTGAAAATGCATTTTGATATCTGATATACTGCCAGGATCAAAGCATGCACGCCGTTAGCCGCTTAATGACTCGGATGGATCTTAATTGCCACATTTCAGAGGACTTATTTTCCCGTTGCCTTTTGGTCTTTTCCATCAGTGATGGACGTCGCTGCGTTATTAGGAGTTTTTCAGCATCTCTCCCGTTAAGTGTTCTACACTGCATTCACACAGCACTGACAGATTATTGCTGTATGCCCCCCTCCAGTCTCCCCACTGTGGTATCCTCCCCTGCTTATCGGTCCCTGTGGTGCTCAGAGTGGCTCGGATCTCCTGCTGTATTCCGTCCTTCCTCAATTAACGGAGCGTCCGGCTCAGATTTCACATGGAGAAAAGCACTTTTTTATCAGCGAGTTGGAGGAGTTGAGTCTGAGCGGTTTACTGCTGCAGCCGGGAGGGGGTGGGCTGTGAGAGAGAGAGAGAGTGTGTGTGTTTGTCAGGGGTGGGGGGGTGGATAGCATCCCTCCCTGCACAGCGCTCGCAGGCAGCGGAGGGAGCGGATTGGGAGACTGCAGGGACTGGCAGCAGACTGCAGCCTGGAGAGTTAGTCTGACTACAGAGAAGGGGGCGTGTTGTGGATGGAGGAGAGTTTGTAACCGAGGAGGCGGGGAACGGCAGGAGACATGTGCTGCTCCAGGACCGTAGCCCAGCAGCAGTAGAGCCGAGAAGAAACAGGACCACCAGGGACTCCAGTTCTCCACCTGTTCTTTTTTACTTTGGATGGACCGTGAGCGCCGCCGTCCGTGCTATGAGCGTCTCTGAGTTGCCACCTGTGGATCAGAACCGGCTGGGTCCCACTCCAGCTCCAAGGAGTTCGCCTGGCGGCGGGAAGCGGGGAGTGGCCGCGTCCCGCAGCCCGTCTCTCCCCCTGCCGCCGCGGCCCGGCCCCCCATGAGCGGGTCCATGTGCGGTTGCGGCTGCAGCATCATCTCCTCCCTGATGAAGAGACTAGGCCGCTCGGCGTGCTGCTCGGACCTCCTCTCCTGCAGCCAGACCTCAGAGCAGCTGCAGCACCTGGCCGCCGGCCGCCCGCCTCCATCCAAGGTAACCACCATCAGCGCCTCGCCGCCAAGCAGCCGGAGCTACGGCTCAGAGCAGGAAGTGGGACTTTAAAAGGCCAGCGTCCTTTTTTTCCCCTCTCCTGTTTTCAGCCTGGAGAGCTGAGCTGTAATTGATTCTTTAATGGAAGCAGGTGATTTAATGGCTGTCTGGCTGCCTTGACAACAGTGGACCTGCTTTCATGTTTACCCATTTATTTAAATGGATGCCTTCAGTCTGCTTGTGGTTGACCACGATTGCTACCCCTCCACCCCCACTCCACCCGAAGAAAAGCTTTTTCTAATAACAACATGCTGGATGCTTCTGAGTTGGTGCTGATCCTGGCGGTGCGTTCGAGGGTTCCCCGTCTTCTCTGCGGCAGGTTGTTCACAGCCAGCAGCCACAGAGATATTAGTCGTTTTCTGTCTTCCTGGCAGCCTGTCTGTGTTGCACCAGAAGGCCAGTTCTCTGGTTTCCAGGAAAATCCACAAAGGATGTTGATGAGTTGTTGCATGGCAACAACTTAAAGGAAAATAGATGAGTGACAGTTCTGGAGAGGAGCTGTTTATAGACATTAGAGTCACTCAGATGTGGGTAGGGAACCCAAAAATTATACTCGAGCAGGAGTAGCACCACTCCAACATATTTTTATGCAAATAAAAGTAAAACGTAGCCGTCCAAGAAGTTACTCAATAAAGCGTAAAAATGTATTTGGTAAAGAAAAAAAAAAGTACAGAGTAACTGATCAAATTGTCCATTATTTAATATTTAAAAATTACATCAGATGGACCAGAATGTAAAGTGAAGTGGACATTTTGGTATTTTAAGGACCATAATGACAATAACTTATATCAATAACACAAAATAAAATCGGGCAAATTACATTTTTTCCAAATCAGTTTATTTCAGTATAAAGCTTAAGAAACTTTAACAAAACTGCAGGTGTGTGTGTCTGATGAATTGTTTTTTAAACCATGTTTGTTTTTCCTTCAGTGGGTAGAGAATCCTGAATTTTTACTTAAGTAAGAGTGAAAAGTACAGCGTAGTAGAAATACTTTGGTCCAAAAAAGTTACGCAAGTAAATCTATCTGCGTAAGTGTATCTAGTTACTGCCCAGCTCTGGACTTTAGTGTCACACAGAAGTGGGCAGTAAGTAAGAACTACTGAAATATATTTTGTACTCAGATAAATGTAAAGAAGTGACTGTCCAAGAAATTACTCAAATAACAACTTGAAGTTATGTCCAGTTCTGGTATTTTAAAGACTAAAGTGAAAAAAACAGTAACATGATTACAAAATAATAGATTCAAGTCATTAAAACCCTGTGAAATAATAGTCTGTAATGCAAACACAGTGAATGTTAGAACAGGGTGAAGTACTTAAGCAACAGGCTCAGCAGGGAGAAAATAACATTTGAAAAATAAAGCCTGAGCTCAAACAAGAAGTCTTACTTCTGCATCTCCTGCATTTTTTGTTTTTTCTCCATCCAGTGGAGTTACTCACTGTAGTTAAAGTATCCAGAAGTTTACTCAAGTAAGAGTAGCGATACCTTTATAATACAATTACTCAAGTAAAAGTAAAAAGTGTAGTAGTATAACTACTCCAAAATGTAGAATTTTCTCAGGAGGCTTTTATAAATGAAACTAGTTACTACTGTACTGTAGTGTCACTTTTAGGTTGCTTAGAAACTTTATCGCGATGTTGTTGAGTAAATTAAAAATAGAAGTTCCTCAGTTGAGTCACCAATGACCATTTATTTATGCATTCAATTTTGATTAATCTAAATAAGCAATTTTCTTCCAACAATTTTAGTTTGTTTTATAAAATTAACTCACAAGTAATGCGTAGAACAAAACGCATTTCACTTTGAACAGTAAATGGTGTGTTGAATATCAATCCCTGTTGTTTATCAATGCAGTAGCCTGCGTTAGCGTGAAGACAGTCCATCCTTCCTTATAATTCAGTGCATCTGCTCATCCTTAAAAAGTCTGAAATTATCTAGCCATCCATCCATCCATCCATTTTCTGCCTACCTCCAGCTAACGTTCTGGGTGAGAGGCGGGGTCACCCTGGACAGGTCACCAGTCTGTCGCAGGGCAACACAGAGACAGACAGGACGAACAACCATACACTCACACACTCACACCTAGGGACAATTTGGAGAGGCCAATTAACCTGACAGTCATGTTTTTGGACTGTGGGAGG
>CAEGAE010065693.1:0-10846 GCA_903067095.1 Girardinus metallicus | reverse complement strand
CCATCCATCCATCCATCCATCCATCCATCCATCCATCCATCCATCCATCCATCCATCCATCCATCCATCCATCCATCTATCTAACAGAGGCCCCTAGAGGACATGGAGGATTATTTTCTTTTGCGTTCTCTTTCAATAACGTAATGATCAGTTCATGCAGCATAACTGATTACTGAAAGTCTTTCATACGGTGGCCATCGTACTTCTGCAGTTATATAAGGTTTTGTGAGGTTTTTTTTACATGAATGTTATCTCGTTTGTGAGATATATGAAGTTTTCTTTAGATTAGAAATGAACCACAAACCTATGTGCAAAATGCAAACGCAAAACAGGCCAAACATCTCCCTTCTAAGATATAAACAGAAACTTTCTACAAGAATGAAAGAAAGAAAAAAAATGCATCCAAACTATTTGGACTATTTCCGAGTTATTATCACAGACTAATAAAGTCATCTGACAGTTTTGATTGTCTGTTTTGTGTCGGTAGTTTTCATGTGCAGGTCCATCTCAACCTTACACAAACAGACATAAACATGCAGTGAATTAATCGATTTTCAATCAGTTTTTGTACCAAAGAGTTCAGAATATGTTTTCACTGAGGCTCTTTAAATGCAGATATTTTTGCAATTTTAAATTGACATCTGTGGCCAGAGTGTATTTCCTAATTTATTGCGAGGTAATGCAAAAGAAAAACTTGGCTCCATATAATCTTAATCATCATCGTCTTTCTTCCAACATGCTAATTTTCCTGCTCTTTGCAGAAAAAGCAAAGGTAGCACCAACGTACTGGGCAGGTTAAACAAAACCTCGCAAGTCATCACAACACAATTAGCATTAGCTCGCACAAGATTAAAAATCCAAATTACACTCCAAGCTAACCTCAGGATTAGCACACCCAGAATGGCTACCACCGTGTAAAACGCCCTCTGCTTTGACTGGTCCACTCTCTCCCGCCACGTTCCTTGGTGATTCAAAACCCAAAGGACAGAAAGGCAGCAGTAAGGCGTGACAGTTACGGTCAGCGTTATGATGCAGGAATCCATGATGATGTAATTATCCTTTACAGCCAAACCCAAACCTACAAAACAGAGCAGCCAAACGCAGCCGATGGTGACGTTCCGGATCCGGATCCCGTCCTTGGTTCTCAGCCTCAGGTAGGCGATGGGGTGGACGACAGCCAGGAAGTGCTCCACGCAGGTGAGGTTCTGGAAGAACCCCTCTCCATACCAGGTGAAAGAAAACAGAACCGTCCCCACTTTGACTGCTTGCATCTCTCCACCGTGGAGTCCTCCGAAGGAGATCACGCACCCGGTGACGCCAACGATCTCCATGACGACCATGTGGTAGGTGAAGCAGTCCGAGTTGCTTACAGGCGATGCTGAGGATTTGGAGCGATTCCTCCACCATTGTTTAAAGACATAGCAGAGAATGAAGATGAACAGAGGGAGGAAGAGAACAACATTGATGCCAATAAATGCGGTGTAAATGAAGGAGCTCGGCCTGGTGAAGAGGCACTGGCTGTAGGACATGACGGGAAGTTGTGGACCAGGATGGGAGTCATTGGGGGAGGAAGAGTTTGCTGACATTTCTCCTCTTTCAGTGGTCCTAAAATATAATACCGCTGCTGTCCATCCAGATCCTGGCAGCAAAACTTAAATTTCTCCTGTCAAATGCAAAGTGAACACATTAGTGTGTATAATGGCTTTAGTTAAGTTTAGTAGTGGTGTGACGTTCACAAACAATTTGATTCTTTTATACAGATCTTTATCATGGACGATCTGAATCGAGCCTAAATAAAAACCGCTCTGTTTTTACAACTTTGCTAGCTTACAATGTTCTGCACACACACACTATTGCTCTATTTAATTTTAAAATATTTTTACTTAATCGGGTGAACATATGGTACAATTATTAACAACTACTTGACTTTTGAATTTAGGTCTGAATTTCAGTACTATAGAAAGAGTACATAGATGTTTTTAAGTGGTAAAGCAATTACTAGCTAATGCTGATTAGCTCCATTTCCAGGGTAAACCAGCTTATGCAGGTGAATGACACTTCACCAATGCAGACAGAGCATGTGAATATATTATGATATAAAACAGCATTTTTATTTGGTTAGTTCTGTCATTGGAGGAGTTAAGAAGCATTACTATCAACTCCTGTTGGCTTTGTGCTTTCAGTATTTTCTCATTTTAATTAGGTCAAGTTTAGCCATCTTTAGTTTTTGTTCTTTAAGCATGTTAAGGGTTTAGTTTCTGATTCGTTCTCTAGTTTTTAGTGTTTCTAACATCTAGTTCTTGTTTTGTTTTTAGTTATCTGTCATCTCTTGAGCTCTGTGGTCGGGTCACTTCCTCTTTTGTTATTCCTGTTTTTTTTATTATCTTTATTTTATTTAGCCTCGTGTTGAGTTGATTTGTAAGTCACTCTGCAGCTTTCTGAGCCCTTTAGAGCCTCGTTTATTCTCTATTTATTATTCTTTTTTAATTACTCTTTCCTTCAGTCTCTCAGCTTCACTCCCCTCGCAGCTGAGGTTCACTGTGATGATTAACTCAGCTGTAATCACTCCTGTCTGGCATTCAGGCAACATCATTGGCTGTCATTACCGATGGTTTCTGATTCCTGTTATTTCCCTCCTTATGACAGTTTCTGGTTTTGTAACTTTTGTTTTTTGGAGTTTTTTAATATGTTTTTAAATCTTCTTTTCCAAATACCCGTATTTAAGACCGCTAAATCACAGTTTTTGTCTATAACGGGCTTAACTAACGTTACAAGCCAAATTCAGTTGGATTGTTGTACAAGGAAATGCTGACAAATAATTAATCAATATTAGACTCCTTATCTTACAGCAAAATCTCATATTTTTGTCAATCTGGACACGGGAGTCAGGAAAAACATAATTTTAACACAAGCGACTATAGAAAAGTACTGACCATTTGGAGTCAAAATTATGACAAAATATTTTGAGTTTGATAAAGAATGTTTGCCCTTAATTATAAAAGATACTTTTTAAATAGTACAAACAAAGTAATCCAGGAGTTTAAATACTTTCCCAGAATTCCTTCTTACATTTCCTCTCTCCATTATGTGTTAAATTAGCTTGTAGATGTTATTAAATAGGAGGTTTTTACCTTTTTGTCCTGAGTTGATTCTTTTTCAGGTGAAAACTAGACAGACAAAAATGTTTTTTGAACTATAAAAAAACCTCTAACATAAATTCCTAAGAAGCAGCAGAAAGAGTTTTCTTTCTAACTTAAGTTTCTGCTCTGCACTCAATACTAAATTAAGTCATAGCTTTGTGATTGGCTAAAATTAACCATTCAACTTTCAGCAGGAGATGTGGCATGAAGTTCTAAGAATCCAAAGTGAAATAAACACTTCCTGTTTTTCAGAACAACTTTGTTAAAAAATGTCCTGGAAGGAGTGAAGGGTTACCAAGATATGTTTAAACTCAAGCACCATGTGTTAGCCCAGGGTGAAGCTTTTAAATGTGGTCAAAAATGAAACAGAAACTTTGAAATAATCAAATAAAAACACAAAGTTCAAACTGTGACCACATGGTTTCCGTTTAAAACTCGATCTACAGTTGTAGCCTCTACATAAAACACAGTTTAGCCTTTTCCTGTTGTACATTTAACACTGTCAGAAACAAGGTAGGTGCTAATGACATGATACAATGAGACGGTTTTTGTCACCTAGCACCGGACATATTTACCTATACAAATATTTAAAATGTTATGAAACATCAATCCAAAGGTCTTGAAAGACACCAGAAAGATTTCCCAGCAGCAACAACAATTGTCAAACAGAATACTGTAAAGTTAAGCCTAAAAGTATTCGGACCCCGCTTACATTTAGATTTTTTTTTTTTTTACTTTAATATGTTCATCTGATTAAAACTAAAACTGTATTAACGTGGCTCAGCTTGAATCTGATGGAGAATCTGCATATAGAGCTAAAGCTTAGGGTGATGGCAAAGAGGCCTGCCGACATGAAAAACATGGAGATCTTCACCAAATTTAAAAATCAAAATAAAAGTGCAAACATGTAAAAACTGGGTGAGCAATTATACCAAAGGGTTTGATTGGCGTAATGTAAATACATTTCCATTCATTTTTGAGGAGGTATTTTGAGGAAGACCTTAAAATATAAATCTGTCAGGGGCATGAATACTTCTGAGTGCATATGTGTGTTTATGTGTGTGTATAGAGTGGCAACCAGATGAAGGTCTGTGCAAGTTTGCTTCATAGACTATCGCTGTGGAACTGATGAAGGTAGTAAAGCATCAGTGTGTTAAAAGTGAAAATGTGAAAATGTGTTACTTTCAGTTTCAAAACATTTTTATCTGTTTCTCGAGATAAAAGACTTTAGAAAAAAAGAGCATCGCATTACACTTATATTTGTTCTCAGTGAACAGTAGACACCATTTATTTATTATTGAATGGTTGATTCAAGCTAAATAAAAAATAGATTTTTTTTAATACAAAATTCCAACATTTAAATTGAAATGCACAAATTAACATTAAGAAAAATGTCGTTTACACGTTTCTCATGTTTATGTCGTTATGTCACATGAAAACATAATCCACAAAACTTCATTAACTGTTTCACATATATGATGACGTACTAGGAGCCACTCAAAAAAATATTAAAAATAAAATTATGAGAATTAAATCATGACATTATGAGAATAATTATATTACAAGAATAAACTTGTATGAGAATGAAGTCAAAATATTTTGAGATCTTTGGATTTCAGCCAATCAGCACCAAGAAAAAATAAATGTCGCTCCTGGATTGGCTGCTTGGTAAGCGCCAGCCAATAGCGTGTGAAGCAGCATTGCACACAAGAATTGCAGCTTCCCAAGCTTTAAATTTCTTTCAAATATTTTACATCTGCTATACGAAAAAAAAATCCACAAATAGAAGCAAAACTTACAGTTATATTTCACAGAAGAATCCACTGTTCACAACAAAAATCCACATGATTACATGAACAAAAAAATATACGACACTAAATATGGAATTATTTGCATAAAACTACAAAAAAAAAAAACAGAAATGTTTCAATTGAAAGCCTTTTGTTAAGTACCTACCAGAAAATGGCTTATTATATGTAAATTTCCTCCAAGTAAAAGCTGAAATACAACCAGTTTTATCTACTTTTGTGATTTTTAAGTATTTACCATTTACTTTTAAAAACAAGTTAAAAGTTAATAATTGAATCGTAAAGCTAAGGACCCAAAAAACAACACATTCACAGTGTATTTAAATTATTAACATTGGAAGTGTGTGGCACATCTGGATGAAGGCCTGATGAAGGTGGAAGTGACGTCACATGACCCTTTGCACGTGACGTCACACTCTTCAGAACTCGGCGCGCTCCACCACGGTGGACGTCAAAACGACCAACGCGCTCTTGTCAAGCCTGTCATCGTGGCCTAATATCGCTTCTATTTAGTTGATTTCACTTTTGAAATGGTCACAGGACGCTGCGCGGTCGGCTGCACGGACAGACGAGGATGAAACCCAAACTTGTCATTTTATTATGTAACTTTGAATGAGGAAAGATGGCGGCGATGGACGGCAGCTGTCAGTCATAATGACTGGCAGCCCTCGGTGTAACCGCGGATTTGCAGCGAACACTTTATACAAGGTAAGAAGATTAACGTTCATATACTTTATAAGTAAGTATGATTAGAAAGATATCAAGTATCGCATTGTGGCGAAGGAGCACGTCTAAAACCACCAGTAACCATGGAAACAACGACCTACCGTCATGTAGCCTAGCATGTAAGAGGGAAAAACCGGTTAGCATTTGGTCTTCTGAACGTTTATATGGCTGCTCCGGTTTAAAGGGCAACGCTGTTTATGACAAAGTGACATGAATAATGTGGCGTGAATTCAGACAAAGTCGGTAATTAGATCAACACGTCAGGAGGGAGGAGGTACGGCTCGGTTTCTAAGCTAGCTCTTTCAAACTTGTGTATTCTGCTGTCTATGAGCCCCAACCAGGCATGTTACGTTCACAGACAAATTAGCTTGACTAGGACAAGAAGAAGCCACGAATAAATAGGCAAAACAAAAACCTTTTAAAACAATTTAGGTTGCTGTTTTCAGTATTCCCGATCCTCACTTCTGACGTCCATCATGGCGTCTCGAATGATTAATTGACGCAGTTGCAAAGGGTCAACAGGCAGTAGGTCAAGACAATGACAAAGGACGATCATAGATGTAAATTTATGCTAATGCACACAGGAGACTGTGTTGTATTTGGAGAAATGGCATAATAGAGACACGGTACAACAAAAGTAAAACGCCGTTGGGATGTTTGATGTTTTCTAGATGCTAAACCTTTCTGACTTTTTGACTTAACTTCACCTTTAACTCTAACCGATTATTTAAATGTTAAAGTCATCAATAACATTTTTCTCCCAACAAACCAATTTCCCTGCTCGTTGGAGATACAGCAGAGGCAACACCAAACTGCACGGCAGATTAAGCAAAGCTTCACACGTCATCATGATGCAGTTTGTGCTGAACTCCTCTAAAGTGCAAACAATAAAAATAACATTCCAAGACAACCTCAGGGTCAATGCTGCCAGTATGGTCACGATGGTGTAGAAAGCCCTCTGCTTTGACTGGTCCACTCTGTCCCTGCCCGGCTCACCTGGGCCTGACCGGGTCAAAACACGGAGAGCTGAGATGCTGCAGTACGGCACCGTGGTTACGGTCAGTATTACAACGCAGGAGTCTATGACGACGTAGTAGTCCTTCACCGCCAAACCTAGTCCTACTAAACAAAGCAGCCAAACACAGACCAGCACTACATTCCTGATTTTGACTCCTCTTTTGTTCTTCAGGCTGAGATAGTCGATGGGATGAACGACAGCCACGTAGTGCTCCACACACGTCAAGATGAGGAAGAACCCTTCTCCGAGCCAGGTGAAGGAAAACAGAATGGTCCCTACCTTCACCACTCTTATTTTATCACTGTAGATGCCGCCAAAGGAGATGATGCACCCGCACACGCCGATCAGCTCCATGACGGCCAAGTGGCAGGTGAAGCAGTCCGAGTGACCCACGGCGGAGGAGCAGTCCTTCCACCGCTGCTGGACTCTGTGGTAGAGAATCGAGACGAAGAGTGGGAGGAAGAGGAAGACGTTGATGGCGATGAAGGCGGTGTAGATGAAGACGCTGGGTCTGGTCATGAGGCAGTCGCTGTAGGACATGTTGGAAAAAGGCGGACGGGATCTGTCGGAAGAGGAGTTTCCCAACATATCTGGAAGAGAACAAGTCCTCACATTGTTTCAGAGGGAATCTTAAAGGTGCAGTGCGTAACTTTTATAAAAAATATTTTTTTGTATGTCAAAACTGTCACCATGTTGTGGCAGTTTAATATGAGACCGATAATCTGTGAAAAGCTCAACCTCCTCCACCTTCTCCCTGAGCTCATTTCAATTTCATTAAAATTTAAATTCTCTCAATTTCAGTAGAATTTAATTCTATTAAATTAAATTTATAGAAATAGAATTTAATAGGATTTCTATAGAAAATTATTTTCTATTAAAGAATTTTCTATTATATTCTTTGATATTGTCTCAAAAAATAAACAGCCAAAAATGACCAAAAACAGACAATCCTAGTCAGGGGGAGGGCCTTAGCGCTGTCCATCAATCTCTTGTATGCGCTGCTAAATGCGCTAATGGCAGAGAAACAACAGGAAAACCTTCTAACCGTTGTCATCGGCGGCTACGCAAATTAACCTGAGGATTAACAACAGGATATGCTAGCTGCATTGTAGCAGACAACAAGCCTGGGGAATGAGCAGCACCACATGCGCAGTGATTGAAGATGCTAAGTCCCGCCTCCTCACTTTGATTGGTTGTTTCTAGTTGGTACTGAGAGAAGGCAGAGGAGCATGATTTTTATTCTCACAGATTGTCTCGTACCATATACTGCGACAACATAGTAAAAATTTCAACAAATATGTAAAATACAGGCTAAAAGTTGCATACTGCACCTTTAATTATGATTGAAAAGTCAGTTTATGTTTACATTTCGTTTTAGATTTTGAACGTTTTATATTTTTGCACACAGTGGGATATATTTCAAGGTTGTTTCTTTCCACTTTTATCCTGAGTTACTGCGAATTTGAATAAAATAGCATTTCTATTACATTTTTATTTTTTACCATTTTTAAGATTATTGTTGTTTTTGGGACGCATAAATATTGACTGCTCATAACATTTACGTAAATAGAAATTCACTTCCAAAATTCTGAACTGCCTCTTTAATGTGTAGTTTTATATGTAGTCAAATTAAAAGTTTTCAGAGAAAGAGGCCAAGAAACACGACGTCCTTACCTTTAATCGGCTGGATTATTTTTTTTAGATGCAGGCCAAAGATGAAGAATGAATTCTTCTTTATTTTATTAGGTCAAAGAAACATAAGCTGAAGTTTATATTCAGAGACTGAAGATCCTCCCACTTGTACCTTCCGTCCTGCTTGCATGTCTTAATATAAAACCAGCTGAAGGAGGGGTTTTCTTACCCGGCTGCACACGACACCAAGTGACGACTTACTGTTATAGGAAGCAGACATCAGACTTCATGTACAGTGAAAAGCTGCAGGGTTGGTGAAAAATTGTTCATATTTACGATATTTCGCCATGTGTTCTAAAACAGGTGCAGCTTTTAAATCAACATTATTTCAGTCATCGTTTTGTATTCGCCCTGCGACAGACTGGTGACCTGTCCAGGGTGACCCCGCCACTGGAGATGGGCACCAGCAACCCTCCCGACCCCACTAAGGGACAAGGGTGTAATGAAAATGGATGGATGTTTTGTATTCTATCCAAAAAAAAGAAAAGTGCATGCTGGGTTTTTAACTACCAACCTTGCAACTGTGCAACACCAACATACTGCTACAGTCAACCGCTCCTGCCTGCAGGACAAACCCCTGGGGGTTGATGGGTGCAGTGAGGGTTTGTGAAGTGAAAGGCCGGAGCAGAGAGATTAGAAAACAGACAATCTGCCGGAAACCCTATAAATCATCTGTCAGAGCTGCTTCACTTCTGAAGTGCTGCTGGTAATCTGAGTGAACGACTTCCCTTTTATACCTTTTAAAAAAAAGGAAGCATCACTGAATAAAATGAAACAGTTGCAGGGCAAAGAAACCAATCCTTTAATAATGTTCAATCTAATATGCACAAAAAAATGAGGTTAGTAATTTAGCTCATTTTGGTTGCGTCACACCAGTTAAGATAGATTACAAAATTAATCAAATTAAAACTTATCAAAATATTTTAATACAAAAATTAAACCAAATTAGAGTGCATTTATGATCCTATTTTAGAGGCAAAAAACGTAAATCTTTAACTTAAAAAACCTCAGCATGACATAATCAAAACAGAATTACTTTTCTAAAATAAAGACTTTAGTCACACAGGAGAACAGGAAGGGACGACCATATATGGATGATTATAAGTTTCTTTTTTTATATATATCTGGTCTGTCCACTCAAACCTCCAGTCGGCTGCTTACACTGGTTCTGGTTCTGGTTCTGATGGAGGTTTCTTCCTGTTAAAGGAGAGGTTTTCCTCTCCACTGCTGCTACATGCGTGCTCTTTATGAGGGATTGCTGCAAAGTCAATGACAACGTCGGCAAACGTGGCAGGAGGAGCTAATGCTGCACATCAGCAGGAAGTCAAGTACAAAACATAAATAAATCACTTCTGGGGTAAATAATCTGTGCTCACACTGAGTAATACTAATGTTTATATAAATAAATAGCAGTCTAGTTTTCAGATTTATTACTCAAAATCATCCTTGAGCAGAGATTCGTCTCTGATCGTCTGTGTTGGAGAAGGAGCATCAAACCAACAAGTGTGCAGCATTTTTTATGATATTTTGTTGCCATCTGGTGTTTGTGTTGGAAACTGGATCCTTCATATACAGACATGGATTTTCAACAACTGAGTCTCACCGGTTAATAAATACTCAAAAAGATTTTTAATGCCATCGGTTACTCCTGAAGCCTAAAAAGTTCAGCAATATTTCCAATGCGGTGGAAAATAAAAGCAATGTAGTAGCTTCTAAATGTATTTATTTTCTTTTTAGGCTGGAGTTATGGGCCGCTTTGTTATTTTTATTTTTTTTGCTAATTTATTACTCTTTTACCGTCCACCATTGTTTACGTCATGAATCAATCTGTGAACTTTGACCTTTTCTCCAAAAAAGGAAAAGTATCTGTGAATATCTGTTGTTGTTTCAGTTTATATGAAGCTGCACCGGACCGTCTGAGACAAACACATCATCCTGAAGGTGAAGCATTTCATTTCATCCATAACTAATCAGTGTGAGATCCGACGCTGAATGTTCATTATCCTGCTTTATCTTCTGTTTCCTTCCCTTCCCACCAGATGGTTGTTGTAAACAAGAATCTACCCTCACCAGGTCATCTGACTAAATAAAGGTTAAATAAATTAAAATCAAAATAAGGTCAAGCTTCTCAAAGAGAAACTGCTTTTATCCAGTGAAATGATAAATTTCACTGGATAATTTATCCAGTGAAATTATTTCTGCATAATTTTGCCCTCAGTTCAGAAAAATAAAACTTTAGAGTCATGAATGTTACAAACGTTTAATTTCCTTTTGACCTTTTAAAAAAATATATTATTTTTGATAAATGACTGCAATTGCAGAGCTGTTGCCTTGCAGCAAGAAGGTTCTGGGTTCGATTCCCGGCCCGGGTCTTTCTGCACGGTGTTTGCATGTTCTCCCTGTGCATGCGTGGGTTCTCTCCGGGTTCTCCGGCTTCCTCCCACAGTCCAAAAACATGACTG
>CAEGAE010065689.1:0-11885 GCA_903067095.1 Girardinus metallicus | reverse complement strand
GTGAGAAAAATTGTATATGTGTGTGACATTTTAATAGTATATATGTGCAATTTTAATATTTTGTGTGTGTGTGTGTGAGAGAGTTTCTAGTAGTGTGTGAGAGACAAAACATAGCTTTTGTCCTAAACGGCCCCTCTTATTTGACATCTGCATTCGTCACACACAGAAACATCTACCAGCTCTGTAACGTCATGATGCTCTTTGCCACCATTTGTTGCGACCGGGATGATATGAAATTTATTTTCCGGTATTTTCAGTAAAGCTACGCATGTGAAGCACAGCCGCAGTGTTCAGTCTATCCGTTTATCTGTATAAATAATCCCGCCGTGCTCGTCTCCACCGTTCGGTCCAAACCAGCAGCTCCGCAGGAGAAAAGCTGCCGTCATTTTAAGATGCTTATTGATCCCCTGGATAAAGACAAAAACCCAGACATTATCATGACTCAATAAAATCCTCCCAGGACGAACTTGAAAACTGGACTTTATGATGCTAACACTGAGCTTTCGTCAACAACTCAGGCGGAAGTGAGAGCGCAAATAAAGTCCCGACCGGAACACGGTGCGCTAAATAATAACACATAATATAACGAGGCTTCAGGCAGATCAGTTTTCCTCGAGGGTTTTTAATAATGAGGCACTCGAATCACTCGAAGAATCGTTTCAGCCCTACTCTTGTTGCAGATTAGATTCAGATTATTAGAAACACATGTGGTGATGGTAACTGATTTCTGCTGTTTTTTCTTTCATTGCTAAAATGAACAAAAGCATGAACATGAGCATGATAAGCTGTTGTTTTATCATATACATTTTCATTACTTAAACAGCTGTTTAGTAATTAAGTTTAAAAACTTGTTTGGCTTCTCCACTTGTTCCTTGTGATTATCTCATGTAAATCTGTTTTTGGTGGCTGCGGTTGAGGAATTGTGCACCAAAAATATTGTTTTCTGTTTAGTCTACCTAAAAATTCACTTCTCCATTTTGACACTGTCTGTAAAATCAAGCGCTAAACTAAGATGGACTGCTTGTTTTTGTCTCAATAATCAACAGCAGTAATTTTGTAGGACTTGGGTTCTAAAGCACAAATGAAGGACAATTGTATTTGTTTTGCTAATGCTTCCTTTATTAACTTAGTTGTTCTTGTTGTTATATTTTAGTAAGTTACCCCTCCTTTTACTGCACCTTCTCAGTATTCTGCAGAAAGTTGAACGTTGAAAGCTGCAGTTTCTTTGATGTCCTGTAATAGCTTTCCTCAGCGTTGTAGGCAGCAATTAGCTTTAACACTTGACAAAAGTGGTTCTGAGTGGTGCCCAGAGGTTCTGGAGTTAGAGATGACATCAAAGCATTGACCTGCCATAAAATCGTCTGGAAATAAAAGTCTGAAAAATGTTACATGTCAAGAATGACTAAAAGTTTGTGGTATTTCACATTAGTGAAGACGCCTAAAACAGAAAAAAAATGATCTCTTAGGCAGCCTTGAAAAGCACAGAATTTGATTTTATTCCTTTTTGAAGTCTGAAGATCTATGAAGAAAATGATTATAAAACATGTTTGCGTTCAAACTTAGCGCTTCTCAAAAGTGTTAGATAAGTCTAAAAATATTTAAAGGACATTATTTACCATTGATTTGCCAAGTACAACTTGGATATATGTCCTAATGCATTGATCATACTTGTTTTGTTGTTTTTAAGTTAATTAGAGCACCCAAAGAAAAAAAATTCACTCATATATACTAATAGTTGAATAATCCAGAAATAGACCGTGTTATAGATTTTCAAGTAGAACTGATGTAAATAAGGCCAGAGACCAGAAAAACAACAACAATGGTGAACCATCCCCTTTACTATATTAACACAATGAAAGTCTTCAGCTTAGGCTTATTTCATAAGTTGTGAAATGTCTTACATTCAAAACTTGAGAATGGAGTAAAAACTGTAGAATAAATCTGGATAAGCATTAAATCAAAAAAAAAAAATAGAAATCCAAGGAACATATTAATGGCCATATGACAAATTTACTTTAATTATTTGTATGATAACCATGTCTGTTGGGTTCATTTCAGTGTGAAAACCAACATAAAGCATACTTGGTAAAATATCCTACTCCTACTAACCCTTCTGAAGAGATTAATTTAATTCTATAATATCTTTTTTGTTATTTCAAAAGCATTTAATGTTTGAATATATCTTAAAAAAATGCAAGTAAGGTCTGTGTGATAACACATTCACTGCCTGTTCCTGCTGAGCAGGAGCGAATCGTAAGTCAAGAGTTAGAGTTGGGAAATGTTTTGTTGTTGCACGGTTACATGATCAGCTGCTCACTGCTTCAGTTGGCTCAAACAGGGAAGCCCTTAGAAGCTGTTTCTCCTCCTGTGTCTCCGTTCTTAAAAAAAACCTCAGAAACCTCTTTCTCTTTTGCTTTCCTTCTCTCTGAAATAAAGGAAGGTGAATGTTTAGCTTTTAATTTAACCTCGATGGTTTCTACTGTGTTATAAATTCTGTTCTCAAGTTTTACTCTAATGTGGTGAAACTGTTTGCTGTTCTTCAGCTCCGTCCTTTCCTGAAAAGATGTCCCCCGTCAAAGCTCTCACCATGAAGGACTATGAGAATGTGAGTAAATGTGTCAACTTTACACTTTCTTTCTTACATGTAGACAATTGCTTATGATATATTGCGCTGTAATGAAGTAATTATGATACACGAGAAGCCTGTTGATAGTTTAAAGATAACGCCTTAACCTACCGCTTTAAATAAGCAAGTTATGAACTTGATCCACTATTTCCTTTAAACCAAGACACTCCATTTATGGACATTTGGAAGATGAAGCGTGTGTGTAGGAGGATGAGGGTTGAGGTGGGCTAAACTCTGCATTTCAACATTTGAATGGAATGCATGTTCAGGTTCTGGATTCATGCTTTAGACTGGCTGCATGATTCGAGGCTTATAGAGGGGTCCAGACTTCTACCTCCTCCCTTCAGCAGTGCACCCAACCCCCACTTACCAGATGTATGCTGCTCTGACCCTCCAGCACAATGATGCACAGTCTGCTAAACACGTACAAGCCTCCTTTCCTTTTGAAAATAACCACACATGCCCCCTTTATGCATTTGTGTAAATACTTTTTTCACAAATATTGTTTCAAAGATTTGACGCATTGCTGCGTAGATGTCGTCAATGCATTTTATGTATAACAGGATTTGATCAGATACCTTTATGTTTAACAGCAAATCACAGCTCTGAAGAAAGAGAACTTTAATCTGAAGCTTCGCATTTACTTCATGGAGGAGCGTATGCAGCAGAAATGTGATGACTCCACTGAAGACATTTTCAAAACGGTATTGTTATTTATTTTGTATCAAATGCATTGTGCCGTGGTGTTTATGCAATTTTCTCAGTGTCGTGTTTCATGCCTCCGACTAAAGTTGAAAGAGTTTGGAGGAACAGATCCAAAGATCATCTAGATTAAAAGTCCTAAGGTTATCTAATGGGATCTTAAAGCCTTTCTGTCCTTGGCCTCGTTAGTTGCACCAATCAGGCTTTTCCTGGCCTTTACAGCTTCCAGGTTTTTGGTGCGATCTGACCTGCCAATTTTAAACTTTAACTTATTGTTCTTATTTTTTTAAGGATTATAAAACAAAGAATGTGCTGCACTTTCCTTCATGGTGATGTTGGTTTTTAATCCTAAAGAAATTAAATATTATTCCAGTGTCTACGTCAAAGCATTAATCCCTAAACTGTATTCATTAACTCAAAACAGTGGGAGGTCTTAATTATGAAGCATTTAATGAACAAGAGAAAATAATCAGAATTTTCAGTGTTTGACCCACCAATCAAAGCTAATCAAAAGAAAAATGGCCAGTTCTGATGTCTGACAGATGGATTGGTGCATCTCAACTTCCAATTATTATTTTTTCATTTGTCTGAATTTGCTCTTTATAAAGTTTTAACTCTTTGTAGAACATAGAGCTTAAGGTGGAGTTGGAGTCGATGAAGAGAGAGCTAGCTGAGAAACAGGAGCTGCTTGTGTCTGCATCGTACGTATTTCAGAAAACCCATGTCGACTGGCAGTAAATCTTTTACTATTAAATATGGATGTGCTAATTAACCTGAGGTAACCTGTGAACGTTCATTCCAGTAAAGCATTGGAAAGTCTCGCGGGTCGAGAATCAGGAGAACCCCAGCGAGTGGGAGAGCAAGCTCGGAGAGAGATGGACGCATTAAGAGATGTATTCAACAAAAGGATAGCAGAACTAGAACAGGTGAGTCCAAAATAACTTAAAAGATAAAGATCATGTAATACTTGTCATATACAAGATAAACAATGTGTTCAGTTCTCTTATTTTTTACTAGATCAACATTAGTTTTGCTCGTAAACCTAATTAGTTCTAGAAATGTACAGTAGCATAAAAAATAGCATCTTTATTTGCAGAATTTACAGGCAGCAGAAGAAGAGGTTGGGAGGATGGCTGCCATTGCTGAAGAGGAGAAGCTTAAGAATATAAACATGGAGAAGCAACTTCAGGCTGTTGCTTCGACAGACATCCATACCCCGTTTTCTCTCCCCAGAACAGTGCAGGATTTACAGCAAGCTCTAAAGGAGAGTGACAAGTAAGAAAAAATAAGATTAACACTGCAGTATGTAATTTTTTTAAAATAAAAATCTATCATTTTTACATAATTTTTATAACTATCACCATGTCATGACAGTATAATATGAGACAGACAATCAGTGAAAAGTGGTGTATTTCTGCAGAAATACACCTCTTGGTCTGAAACATCCAATCAGAGCCAGGAGCCCTTATACTGATCAAAAAGTTTAAAATGTCTTTAACATGAAATTATTGTTGTAATTGTATCAATGTTCTAAGCAGAAAGTACATTGTCATTTAAGAACAGCATATTTATTTGAAGGTGAAACACTATCATTAAGAGATACAGAAATATTTGCTCATTTAGAAATAAATCTAGCAGTCAAATGGAAGAAAACATCCCATTTGACCTGAGAAGTAAATGAAAGTTGAACATGTTCAGAACAATTAATACATAAACTGTGTTTTTTACTCATTTCAGTGAAATCAAGCAGCTCAAGATCACTGTAAAGAACCAGGAGGCTTTGATCCAACAGAAGAACAGCGGAGACTCGCAGACAGATCCGCAATCAACCAAGCAACTCTCTGAGCTTATCGTAGAAAAGGACCAGCAGCTTAAGGTGTGAATTAAAAATTCTCATACAGATTAGTTTTTTTCTAAATCTTTTTTCTGTCATGTAATCTAAAATTAAACAACTCAAAGGTTGTTATGATACAGACATGGAGAAAATGTTGTAGTAGAAGAAAAAGTTTTTCTTCCTTAGCATCTTACAGAAAAAAACATTTAGTCATGTCCTGATTGTGCTGTTATGATCACTGTGGGAAATTTGCTGGACCCTCCACTTTCCCTGTGTGTTTATTTTATAAACATTCTACTTGTAAATAATCTTTCTTACAGTAGAATCATGTACTTCAAATCGTTTGGAAATGGTCTTCTAACCGTTTACATATTGATGGGCAGCAACAGTTGATTTTCTAAGGTCTTGCTGTTTTTCCAGCTGGGCAGGAGGGTGGACACATTTGCTGATTATCAGTTAACCACTAATGCTTTTGATCAGCTGCACCTGGCTGATGGTTTACCTTTTAAAATCCTGAGAAGTAACAAGAATATATTTAGTTTTTCTCCAATGGTTGTAATGAGAGTGATGCAGAGTTTGTTTTTCAATGTCTCTATATAAGCAACATTAAAAGGATTCTTGTGTTTATAAAAGACTCTTGGGTGTCTCTTTTCCAGGACCTGAGGGATGAGCTTCAAAGAGAGAAAGACAAAGTGCAGCCAGACCAACAGGTTGGTGATTTTGAGATATTTCTAGAAACTCTTTGGCACAGTAACAGTGGTTCCTATCTGACCACTTACTGCGATTTTTCTCAAACCTTTTGTCTTCTTTGTCATATCAGACCTTTAAAATGTTTTTGGCAAGATACCCAAATCACAACAAAAATCTTAACTGTGAAAAAGCATGTAAGGTCATTCAAATATATAGATTGTAAGTCCCCACAGGCAGTGCTCTAAGGAACAAAGGTTTGCTGTTGTTGTGGCTCTCTGGAAACATTTAGTTGCTGGATTTATGTCTTGCTTTTGTCTACTAGTGTGTGCCTCCTTTGGCTAATCATGTTTTTTTCCTCGCAGCTTTAATAATGAGGGACATCAGTCTTCATAGTGAATTTGGGGTTTCAGTGTGTTACCATTGGCTAATGCTTAACTGTGTTTTTTTTTTTATCTGGTACTGAAACATATGAAGCCTAAAACATTAAATTACAGCCTGATGCATGTACAGATTTACTTCATATAAATATTTTTAATGTCTTGGTTTCTGTTAGGATTGGGTTGATATAGACTTAAAGCTTTAAGTCTATATCACCACAAAATATTGTGATGATATTTTGTCTATATCACCACAAAATATTGTGATTTTTATCACAATATTTTGTGGTTCTGTTGTGACAATGATAAAAGTGATGATAAGAATTATTTACTCCTCATTTTTTAGGTAACTCTTTGCACGGTACAGCAATCATAGCCCCACAAACACAAATGCTACTCTTGAAAAACATGCCCATTTGTAATATGCTTTTTTCAGACACAAGTCGCATAAAGAAGTGTAATTTATATCACTAAAGTGCATACAGTAACTGCATTTAATCGTATTTTAAAATTAATTGATATTTATTGATACTCTCATTGAACAAACAGTAGAAAAAAATTATAATTCCGACAATAAGGATAGTTTACCCAATTTCTAACCATCATTATTTGGATTTTATTGTGACAACAATAAATCAAAATCTTGTAATTATCACGATAAATGATAAACGATAAATGCTCATCCCTACAAAGAATGGTTTTATTGACTGAACACTTCTTGACGTGTACTTAGTACTTTTGAAATGTCCTGGCTACACCACAGAAAACTACAGCAGCCTCAGAGGATTTGATCTGACTGACTACGTGGGGAGAGTGAAAGAGAGGCGGAGGCAGGGATTATTAAGGCTTAGGGCTTATTGTGCTTTGCACTTGGTCATTCTCCGCTATGCTTGCTCACTGATGGAGAGAGAGAAAATACAACATGGCTGGACTGTAGCTGTTAGGATGATACCCACTAAGTCGCGGGACACTTGATGTGGCAGACGTAGGTCTTCTGGACTTAACCGAAGCGGGTGATTTTCAAAAATCCAAGGCTCCATGAAGGACCCATGTCGTATATGTGGCGTCCGTCTGGTGGGAAGCCAGTGTCGCTGGATATTTAGTTCATCGGGGAAGAGGAAGCTGCAGGTCATCCTGTCCCATGTGTTGGGTCGGGAGGTGATCCGCGATGGTCGTGGAGAGTTCCTCTGTGGAAAATGTGTGTTCCAGCTGGAGAAGGTCATTCAGTGTGATATTAATATCAACCAGCTGCAAGATGAGCACAACAATAAGATTCAGAAATTCTTGACGGAGAAGGAACACCTGATCCAGTGCATTGTCCATATCTACAACAGAAACAATCCTGGGAGTATTGCTAGGGGAAGGACTCCCCTCAGGTCCTCTGAGGTCGGCAGTCCCGATGTGGACACCGTGTGTCAGCCGCTCCACGAAGGACTGCTTTTCAGGGAACATGGGAGCGTTGACGGGGAGAATCGCATGAGAAGGTGTGTGAGTCTGGATAGAATTGTAGGTAAAGGAGCGCTACCTGGCCGCTCGGGGCTTCGGAGCAGCAGACTGGGATCAGGTGCTGGGCTAGATGGATGCATGAAGAATTTCGGACTGAGTGGCACACGTCACCGCTCACAGAGTATGTACCTTGATCTGGTGCAGCGCAAGGGAACGCTGTCTAGGCAAGGATTCAAAAGTCACTCCACTTCTCTACAGTCTCTCAACAGAGACTTCTCCTCTGACCAGCCTGCAGATCGTCCACACAAGCGAAAGCTTTGGGACTCAAAGTTGTTGCTTGCTGGGCACAGTGCCAACAGTGACCCAAGAAGAAAAGTTCAGCCAAAAGCAATGCTCCACAGGTCCTCAAGTCAGCCATCTGTAATCTCTGACCTAATCCAGCTCCTGCGCTGCATCTCTAAGCACCAAGTATCTGCTCCCTCAGGCAGTCGTATTCCCGTGCTGAAGAGGTTAAACGCTGGCGCTGCCATTACTCGAGCCAAACTAAGAAACAGAGAGTCAGAATGGAAGTCTCTGCAAGATCTCACTGAGGAGTTTAATGATCAATATGCCCCTATCAAAGCAAAGGTAGATAATGTCAGTAATGGTGTCTAGGTTGATCTGTGCCTTTTTAAGTGAAGTGACAAATGCTTTACAATAACTTCTTTCATTTGATTTTTATTCTCTCTTTTTGTGTGTCCTTTGATATTTAGAGGAGTGATATAAATCGATTGGAGTCCATCAATAAAATGCTGACTGAAGAGCTCAACCGGGTAAAAAGCGCCAGTGAAAACATGACAAAAACACTGGAGGATTCACAGAATCACAACAAGGTACAAGAGGCATTACTTTCTGTCACATGTCCCCTAAATAACTGAATGTGAAATATGTTATGTAACATAATTTGCTGTCTGTTGTGGATAGACCCTGTCTGTGACATTGGAGGAGAAGGAGAATGAGCTTGACACAGAGAAGAAAAACGCTCTGAAGAGAGATAAAACCATCCAAGGGCTTACTCAGGTCCTCAGAGAAAAGGAAAAAGAGGTTAAGATATATTTAAGAACCAACGTTATATCACTGTTAAATCATGCCATGCTCTTAAAATTAATTTGTGTATTTTTCAGATTGAGGAACTTTGTCAGGAGATTGAGGACAGGGATGATGCTTTGGCCAAGGCCAGAGAGGCTGCACATAAAGCCCAACTGCAGAAATACCAGGCATGTTGCTTCTACTGTATGCTACAGAAACTAAGGCATCGATCCTTCACTCTACTCTACAATGGAGGTTTCACTCTTCCCTCTAGATCTGTATATTCACAAGTTTTTTAAGATACTTTGATCAGATTGAAGTATTTTTGAAAAACAGTTTGGTACAGGTTTGATGAGCTTGGACTATATAGATTTAGTTTGATTCTGATTGCTCTTTTAGAATAGCTTTAAAAACTTAAGTGGCCATTCATTATTTATATTATGAACATAAGCAGAGTCATGCCACATATGTCAGAGAGCAGTCGCTATAAAACAAGGCATTACTATTATTTTTAAATAAATAATAGTGGACAATTTTAACTGTTTTAGTGTCTTAATTTAGTAGTTACTGTGGCTTTTACACCTCGTCCTGTTCCATAACAGAAAGAGGTTGAAGACCTTAAAGAATAAAACATTCAGCCTTCCTGTTTTCTGTTCGCTCTCTCACGCTTTCTAACAGGATGAATAATCTAAGCATACAGCTTCCAAATCAGCCAATTCACATCAGCAATTTACTTTTTTTTGTGCATCTCTATATTAGTAAAAAAAAAAAAAGCAATCTTAAATTTAACTTTTTACAAATTGTATTCAGGGAGTAGAGGAGCATCAAAGCCTCTTAATGGAAAAACAAACTGAGTTGGCCCAACTCCAAGGGGAGCATCACACCAAGGTGCTCGAAGCCCAAAAACTACAGCGTGCCTTGGACAGGAAAGAACAAGAACTTGCTGACTTGCAGCAGTCAAAGGACCAACTTGAGATGGAACTAGAAGACATGCAGCAACAGAAAAAGAAAGGAGACAAAGCCCTAAACGTAAAGTAGCATAAAGGCATTTACTGTCTTTAAATTTTTCCTCCCCTAAAAAAAAATCTAACATTTTTTCATGTGATTATTTTCTTCTGCCAGGATCTCGGCAATCAGCTGAAAAAAGTGAACGGTGAGATGAAAGAACGGGAAAGTGCTCTGGAACAGCAGTACCAGGAGGTGCTGGAACAAACCAAAAGAAAGCTACACAGCCATGAAGTCACCATCCAGAGGCTCACAACCACACTGGCTGATAAAGAGCAGCAGCTACAGGTGACACAATCTATGTTTAACCAAAAGATCTCTTTGATTTTCATTTTTAAAAGATCTCCTTTGGAACGCTGAAATATATGTTTGACTCTTGTTTATCAGGAATACATAAACATGGTCAGAGACTTGGAGCAAAGCAAAAGCCCCAGCAGTAATGACGGCATGCTTACCAAGCTGCGGCAAAGGCTAAAAGAAAATGAGAGCGCCCTGGAGGTTGGGATGCCTTTAATGTTATCTACTCATCAGATGGGCAACAATTAGGTTTTTGACACTTTTTTTGTTGGCTCTCCCACAGCAAGCACTAGATGAGAAATTTGCTGCCATTGAGGAGAAAGACAATGAGATCCACCAGCTGCAGCTGCAGCTCAGAGAAAAGGAACGGGACTTGGATCGGCTCAATAACCTGCTCACTCATAATGAGGAAACCATCAATGTAAGTAGCTTTTAACTTTTTTTTGACTGTGTAAAAATTTTTTACCTGAATGTGATTGATGTATAGCAATTTCTTTTTTTCTTGCAGAACTTTGACAGTCTTATCAAGGAGAAAGATGTGGAGCTGCAACATCTTGCCAACACTCTGAAGAACCTTCAGAGAGCCAAGCAAGATGTAGAAGATAATCTGAACAGATCACTGAGGGAGAAAGAGGCCATCATCCACCAGCTACAGCTCTCCTTAGAGGGCAAGACTAAAGATATGGAAGTTAGTTTACCAAATTACTTTTCTTCTTTGATCCATATTCAGCAATGGAGATTTTAGCTTTGAATTGTCGTCACAGCAGTCTAGTTTCAGCCTGGTCTGGAAGTCGCAACACATTGTCTCTAAATCTGTCGCTTTGTGTAGGAAATGGCGAAGAGCGTTCTGAACCACTCACAGAGTCAAGCTCAGGACCTGGCTGAGCAGATGGGCCAGAGGTTAAAGGTCACAGAAGCAATGCTGGCTGAGGCTGTGAAAGCCAGAGAAAGACTAATAGATGACAACGAGAGTGCTGTGGAGGGACTGTTGGCTACAATTAACAGCAAGGACCAGCTTCTTAAGGTCAGTGCATGGGCGTAACTGGTGGGGGGTAGGCATGGGACATGTCCCCTCCCACGTTTTTTGTGTATGTTCAGCAACTAAGCAGAGCCAAAAGACAAAAAAAATTGCAGTTTTCTTCCAAATAAATGTATAAGTTGAGTAACACTGCTTCATGCAGATAATATTAGCTAAATGATGACTAGATAATCCATTCCAGTATATCTTATTAAGCTAGTAACAATATATCTATTTTATATCCATTGCTAGTTAGTTAATGCCAAGAATAAACCCAACACTCTTTCATTTCTGTTATACTCACTGTTGCTTTCCACATATTCAAAAAGAAATCTTTATTGTCACAATAGAAAGATCAAAATCAGGAAGGATATAAGGCAGCAGCAGTGATGATGATGATGATGATGAAGATGATGATGATGCAGGGTTTTCTCAGGTAGGCCTAAGGAGAGATTCTGACTTGCTAAAGTCAGAAAAGATATTTGTTGCAGAGAGGAATCAGGCAAGTTATAAGGACTGGGTTTTTACAGATATTATAGAATTGCTCTCCCTCATCCATCCATCCATCCATCCATTTTCTGTTCACCCTTAGTCCCTTAACGGGGTCGGGAGAGTTGCTGGTGCCCATCTCCAGCTACGTTCCGGGTGAGAGGCGGGGTACACCCTGGACAGGTCACCAGTCTGTCGCAGGGCAACACAGAGACACACAGGACAAACAACCACGCACTCACACACTCACACCTACGGACAATTTGGAGAGGCCAATCAACCTGACAGTCATGTTTTTGGACTGTGGGAGGAAGCCGGAGAACCCGGAGAGAA
>CAEGAE010065680.1:0-32507 GCA_903067095.1 Girardinus metallicus | reverse complement strand
GAAATGATGGTTTTAATGATGAAAATGCTCAAAAACAGTCCAGAATACAGGCAGCATGGCAGAGCGGAAGCTAAGGCTCAGCACCGGTAGCAACTGTATAAATAAACTGAAAAAACAAGAGCTTACACCCACACAGGACTTCCCAGTTCAACTGTGACGATGTTCCGACAGAGACAGAGATGGAGGCCGGAGCCGAAGCAGGGACAGAGGGTGGAGCCGAGGCTGGAGCAGAAACAGGAACAGCCAGAGCTGGGTTGGTGGAGGGGAACAGGGAGTTGACCGGCCTAGGAGGCAGAGGCCCTCCCCTCAGCACTGCTGTTGCCATGTTAAACTCCCACTCTACCTCCTGGCGCAGGAGCTCCAAACCCTGATGAGGGCATTGCAGAATCCATTTCTCCAGTAGGATCAGCATGAGTGTGGACGCATTTAGCTGGCTGACAGCGGCATAAAGTTTGGCCATCTCTTTGGCGTATTTATTGATGCTTTGCATCAACAAACGCCAGTCTTCTGGCTCCATGGTGTTCTAAATTGCATTCCTTACCTAGTTGTGGTCGAGTCCTTCTGTCATGATTTGCGGTGTGGAGGTGAGGGAAAACGCAGGCAGACCCAGGTTGTAGATTTGAAATGATGGTTTTAATGATGAAAATGCTCAAAAACAGTCCAGAATACAGGCAGCATGGCAGAGCGGAAGCTAAGGCTCAGCACCGGTAGCAACTGTATAAATAAACTGAAAAAAACGAGAGCTTACGCCCACACAGGACTTCCCAGTTCAACTGTGATGACTGACAGACAAACCACACAAGACACTCGACTAGGACCCGACAAGAAACAAAGACAACAGGTGGAACTTAAATACACAGAGACTCACAAGAAACAGAAGCCAAAAAAAAAAAAACACAGTGAGACACAAATCCCAACACTATTTTCTTCCCTATTCAACTTGAGTTGCTATTTCTACCAAATAATATTTCTAGGACAGCGCATCTGGACTGTTGGCTTGCAGCAATAAGGTCTGGGGTTTGAATCTGGGGTCTTTCTGCATGTTTGTATGTTATCACTGTGTATGTGTGTGTTCTTCTCGGGTACTCTAACTTCCTCCCACACTCCAAAAACATACCTGACAGTTTAATCTCTCCAAATTGTCCATAGACTTGAGTGAATGTGTACGGTTGGTTGTCCTGTGTTGCCCTGGCGACCTGTCAAGGGTGGATCCCGCCTGTCCCAATGAGGTCATCATGACGTTAAAAGTTTTTAAAGGTGACTCAGAATTGGCGGCAATTGGTACCAAAAAGGCAAAGTTTTACAAAACTTGGACGATCAACCACAGATTTGTGATCTCATGATAAGTTTAGTAGTTTTGTTTGAGTCTTTCTCTCTAATGCTGTTTACCATCATGTCCATGCAATAGATAGGAAACTCAGCAGAGCATAGGATAAGCATGGGAAGCTATTTGTAATGGAGTATCATTAGTTATGAAAGCATTTCTATTAAAAGGCTGGCAGCAAAGTTTGAAGCCAAACCTTTTCCAGAAATAACAGGGCCCACTAATATTCAGAAGACATTTCAGTGAACCTGTAGCTGAACCCACACTGCGAGTAGCTAAAGTTGGGTTTATTATAGAACCAGATGTGCCCTGAGGCTCTGTGACACAGTATGTGGTTTGATCAGTGGACCCCGACCTGGAGGTCAGGATCTATTGAATTGTTCACAGAATTTAAAAACGGAGCACAAAAGACAATCTTCCACTTATTTCTTAGTAATCCTGTTTTTCTCTCATGCAGATTCTAACTACTTGCACAGTGAATGTTCAGTTTCAATTAATACATAGTCTGTGTCGCCATTAGAGTCTATAAGCTTCACTAGCTCTGAACAAAGTCTTTAATCAATCACAGAGTCAAAATTACACATACAATTTTGACTCTGCACACCTGTTATAGTGTGCATGAATATGTCCATCCACACTAACAGGTTGGTGAATTCCCTCTTGCAAGTTGAACCTCAAATTTAACCTTTGTGAAGCCATTAAGAAACTGCAAGTAAATTTCCACCTAAATATTTCATCGGTCATCTTGGTAGAATTAGTAGAGTTAATTTAAACTGACTTGCTTGACCTCATCTTGTACTTAAAGAGTCTCAACCTTAAAAAGAGGCAACTACTCCAAACACACCTTCAAATACACAATTTCATGCTTGGCTGCAAAAATGTTCCTTGGTCAGAGGAGACACAGATGAAGCCATTTATTCACAATAACAAAAGGTATGTTCTACGAAGTCAATATGAAGCTTTCAGACATAAAGACACTCTGCACCACGCTAACACTATTACGCATGGCAGACTTGCTAACGTTCTTTTTCTCTTGCTATCTGCTAATCATTCTATGTATCAGAGCGGCCAGGTGAGAAATGTAGAATTATTATACCAGAGATTTATACCGTATTTTCCGGACATCCTTAGTTTGACACCCCTGTTCTAAATGAAAAGAAGCGCTTCCTTCTTTCTTTTCCAATTTTGACTTCCAATGATTCACTTCCTGCTAAAGAGCCCCCTGGCGGTTGAAGAAAAATCCACAGAAAAGGTGCACCGGGCTATAAGCCACGTGGTTCAAAGCGTGGGGAAAACATAGTAGCTTATAGTCCGAAAAATATGGTAATTAGCATATTTTAAGGGAAATTATGGTACACCCGTCATAACCAAAATAACAAGTCTATGGATGCACTGTAGTCACTCTAGTGTTGATTAGCATCTAACAGGCAATCACAGCTTTATGGCGTCAGTACAGAATGGATTTAGAAGCAAGGCTCTGCTTCTTCATTTTATTTTTTTTTATTTTTTGTTGATTGGCTGGAGTTTCCAGTCAATCGTGCATCTGTTTCTGGAAGCAGATGCTTTCAGGGTTCACAACAGACAGTTGTGACAGGCTGATTACAACCGATTACATCCACATATTCACACAATGGTCAAATTATCATATATTTGGCCTTTTTTGGGATTATTAATCTTACATTGTGCAGAGGGCAAAATTATCATACAACTACAATAATTATCATACACCTGGCAACACTGCTAAGTATGCTTCTGTGTCACATGCGGTAATGCCACGCTGATGAGATATTTCACACTAACACTGTGTCATCTTCCACCACTGAAATGACAGGTAGATATAAATAAAAGCATGATGGAGGACTAGGATTAAATTAATTTGTCATTTTCCCCCCAGACTGCTGGTCCTAGTTTTTTCCTTTTTTTTCCCAGTCCAGATGTAGCATCTGTGTTAACTCTGAGCAGGAGGTGTTTCCGAAAATTCCTCTGGTCAGTGGCCTGAGTTGACTTTTGCCACGTGCCCCTCAAATGTCACAGCAATCATCCTAAACGTGTGTCCCAAATGCTTTTATCGCCTCACACAGCTGACATGTTTCTCTCACCAACAGCATGGCGGTTTGTCATTTGTTGGCAGGTGAATTCCAAAAGGTGACAAACCTTCTGCTGTTTTACTGGAATTGCGTCTTTAAGAAAAGGGAGGACAAAATCTGCTTGCCCATGTTGACCAGAATGTGTTCCTTTGGCCATGCTGGTTCCCATGGCGACCAGTGTCACTGGCGCCTGGCACTTCCTCCAGACTGGCACTGGAGAGACACTTCCTTGCCCTGCTTTTCTTTCCTCCTTTTCATCCCTCCTTCCTCAGTCACTACTTGGCTCTGCTTTACTTCTCAATCGTTCTTGGAAAACGTTGAAGCTCACTGCTAATCTTCCCCTCCCTCTGCCTGAGTTTGTCTTTATCTTGACAGCCCCACTTCCTCTTTGCAGTATTTATCACAGCATCTCGCTCTCTTTTTTTCTCTCACTCTGTCTCTTTCTCTCTCTCTTCCCTCTCTCTGATTCAGCATCCCCGTGCTACTTTCTCTACCTCCATGCTTCCTCCTCATTCTGCTCTCTTCCTGTCTCTAAGCCTCTCAGCCCTTATCACGCCCTTCTCTCTGCCCTTCCTGTGCTCTGTGAATTTCAAACTCTTCCTCCTCTTGTGTTCCACTCCAGTTTAATTCACAATAAAACAGGCCTGCATTTAGAGAGAGAATGTGAGAGAAAATATGGAAAAAACACAGAGAGAGGGAATGTGTGTGTGGGGATGCGTGGGGGGGTGCGCGTGTGTGTGTACAGGACTTTTTCCCCATACCAATTCCTGCATTATTTCTAGCACAAGCACAGTCCATTTTCTTTCATTTTCCTCTCAGAGTATCTCAGCAGCAGTACTTGAGGCAAAAAAGCTGGCGAAGCTGCAATTTTCCTGATATGCATTTTGTTAAGCTGAATAAAGGGAACTTTTAGTGGAGGAAAAGTAATGAGGCAGCCAGTGCTCCTGTTCCGCACACTAAAAGAAAACTTCTTCTCTCCTTGGTGTTGTTCTCTATCTGCTCTGTTTCCAAAATCCGATGGTATATGTGTGTGTGCATGAGCCTTGCAGTGGTAATAGTTAAGACATCTCCATGAAGTAACAGGAGACATCTTAGCGATATAACTCAATTGGAGGATGACTGATGGCTGAAGGAAACATTTAAGCGAATCACAATCAGCATGTTTGACAAATGACATCTACTGTCTTTACGTCGTTTCACTGATCAAAGTGGAGGTAGGAAACACCCGCAGGCTTTAAGACGTGCCGAGTTTCTTCCTTGCAGTGCAGAAGAGATGCAAATCATAACAGCAGATGGGAGCAGGTAGGAAGAAAAACAAAAATAAATATGTTATAATTAGAGATTTGGATTGCAATTTATTATTTTTATTTCATCAGGTTTTAGAATAGAATAGAATAGTTAAGAGGGATGTGCATATTCATACAAATGTAAAAAAAAAAATCTATATCTATAAAAATAAGAATAAAAGACTGTACAGTAAGAAAAAATTAACAACACTAATGTAACACTGTAGTTACTAAAAAATACTCAGACTAAAGGTACTCTCCATTTGAGCAAAGTTACAGTTAACTAAAACTAACAAAATAAATAAAACTGAAATTGAGATTTTTGTTACCTGAAATGAATAAAAACTGTAATTCAGGGGGGAAAACACCCCCTTAGTTACAGTTCAAACTATGTCCAGTTCAAACATACTGAAATGATACATATAATATCCTTTGTTTTCATGTTTATGAATCTATTCATTAGTCTTGTAAACTGTTGTGAAATTTTTTTTCCCACACAAGCGGTTTTCGTCAGCTGTCAGCAAATTAATGTTCTCCATATTCCTCCTGCCGGCGCTTAAGCTAGTCCACAAAATGCGACAGCTAAAGTTGTGAGAAAACTCCGGAGTCAGTTGATTATTTTTAAATTGCATCTTCTGTTGAGTACTCATTACCCAGTCGACCTATACATAATCACAGTACAATACTTTGATTAAGTGCAGAATTAAAAGGGTCAAACAATGAAAAAACTAATATAATCTAAAAACTAATCTAAAAACTAAACAATATTTAACTAATAATAACTAGGTATAAAGATTTATTGAGTTTGCTTAGAGCAGTTATGGTTCTAAAGTCTTAAAGCTGCTGGAAGGAAGGACCTGTTGTAACGCTCCTTTGTGCACCAAGGATACAGGAAAATTCCTGGCAGGGTGCACCCGTCATCACCGATGCTGTTTGGGACAGATCTCAAGTTGTGGAGGACAGTGTCTGATTTTGAAATGCATCGTTTCATCCTTGCTTTTTACAGATGACACTGTTTTGTTGGCGTTATCGAAGAGTCAATCAGACCTCCATCGTCCTTTAATCCCAATGTGTAAATTCAAATTATTTTGTGAAAGAGGTGAGTGTTAGCTTGAGTCCTTAAGAAAAGATAGAAAATGACAAATGTGAAGCCCAGAGATTATAAAACCAAAAAGTGATGGTTACAACATGGTGCTATTGCTGTTCCACTGGCCCACTTGACTGATATATCCCATTAATTGAGTCTCACTCCATGTAAAGCAGGGAGTCTGAATGCAGAACAGAGATGGGCCTGAAGCCACCCAGGTGGAACCATCCATTTATTCTCTGTGACATGAAGTGAATCCCACATGGAGACCACAAAGACATGACATGTGGCCAGAGAGACAAGAGGGAACCAAGAAGAGGTCAGCGTTCAGATGAATGAATCATAACCCTGAAGCAGCAGAGTCACTATTCAGGTTTGACATCTATTGTGCATTTAACAGATTCATTTGAACAGCAATTTTTACAGGATGTCAATTTGTGGCAGGACTGAATAGCAAGCAGTACAATTCATTTAGACAGCTGAAATGTACTAAGATGGCTTCAGTTCATTAGATCCATCAGTTTCCAGATAATGTGTTTTATATCATTTTTTTTTTTTTGTTGTAGACATCAGAGGCTCTTCAATATATGACGCAGACATTAAATAATGCTCACAGATAATTTGACTTCATATTTTGATCTGTTGTTTATTACTGTTGTTTTTTGTCAACTAAGTAATTCTATTAGATTATTCAATTAGTATTTTATTTGTAATGATTGAAAGAAGAATAGTCAACACAACCATGAGGTTGTGATGTAAAGCAGTGACACTATGATGGGAAATACCAGTAAAGAGTCTAACAAGGCCATTGGTGCAAAAATCATCCCAGTTCTTTTGTACTGGTGCATCCCTAATGTATATGCTGTATATACGTCCAGGTATGTGTATCTCTGAACAACCTTTAGCTAGACAATTTTTCACAGAGCAAAGGTTATTTAAAAGTAAAGTTTGAGATTTCCAAAGATTTTTCCCGCAGGGTGTTTGTCCTACAACCACGACGCTCAGGCCTGCATTTCAGTCAGCATTTCTTTCCCCGTTCATCAGCACTCTTTCTGGCATCGCCATGCAGCTACTACCACACACACCCACAGACAAACACACAAATTCAGTTATGTAAAACAGAGAAAGAAAGGGCTGCACACACAACTGCTCACAGAGGCATGAAAAACATACAAAGCCACAGAAACGAAGAAGTTACACCAAACCTTAACCCGGTTCATAATCCTAAACTCAATTAATAACCCCTAGAACAGCACTTCTTTTTTTGAGGCCCCGTAATAAGAAGTGGGTCGGCACAATGTAGTATTTGTTAGAAAAATGGTCCTTACAAGGTGAGAAAGGCTAAAACACACACACGCACGTGCACACCCACGCGCACACATTTGCATTTTTACCCATATTAGGACTTTGTATAGATTTCCATTCATTTTAGTAACTGCATTTATCCCTAACCCAGACATTTTCCCTAATCATTACTAGTCTATATCTAACCCAAACGGTAACCAAAATTTCACACCTTACCTCTGAACTCAACCCCGGACCAGGGGGTCCACTATGTTAGGGCTGGGCTTTGGTCCCCACGAGGCTCATTGGTCTTCAGAAGGACAGTAAATATACCAAAAATGTTCTTAAATACGACTGTTAAACAAGTACATACACACTGTTATATTCCCATCAAACTGAGGACTTTCATTGACATCCATTCATTTTATGCCTAACCCAGACATTTTCCCTAACCCTAACCAATGCTAGTCTATTCCTAGCCTAACAACACACACACACGCATACACACTCCATTTTCTCCCCATCTTTAGTAACCGACTCTGAAGAATATCTGGACCATAAAGACAACATGATTGTGTCCAACAGAGTGTCACCATGGAAAACAAAACAATATTGCGGACTTTGCAAGAATTGACTAGTACAATACTAGAAGTGGTTTATTGCAGCAATATATTGGAAAAAAAAATAGAACAAAAAACTTAAATGTTTCCTGTATGATGCTCATGAATTATGTTTAAACAATGAATTATTATGAATCATCGTGTACACAGTGTTCACTGAAGAGTCACGTAAAAGCAATTCTCCTAAATCAGCTTCCTTGTTCATACACCTCAGCACAAAATCTTTAGTAAGAACATTTTTGCCCAGCAGTTACTCTGATGATTTCTTGTTCCTCATTTCTGGACTGCCAGCTGTAGAAAGATCTTTTGATGTTGTTTTTCAACTTAACGTTCACTGAAATGAAATTGCGCCAGCGAGTGTAGGTTATGTCAAATCTGTTGACTTTGATTTGCCAAAGTGAAACTCTGCTCAACTCAGCCCGATTTTGTTCTTCTTCAGTCAAAGAAAACCCAGTTCTCCTTTAAGACCATTTAAGATCCGTTTCCAACGATCTCTGCGCTTTGATAAGACATTCTAGTTATTAATGGGAAATAACTAGAATGTCTCCAGGCTAAATCCAGTAATAACTTAAAGCTGTAAAGCAGTATCAAAGAAGGTCTTGTTTTATTAAGCAAAACTAAATTTTATATAGTTATAGTGGATGTAAAATGCCTACACAGCTTGGTTGTAGTAATGGGGTTTGTGTTAAATCAGTAAATTATGTCACATTGTGGTGAGAAAATTTCCTTCTTCCTGGGATTTACAAAGTCTATCTATATGATAAATATCCTGGACAATTCAACAGAGATGGACAAATCTGTTGTAGAGGGACAAAAAATGAAAAATAACAGTTAAAATTCACCCTTAAAGTACTGCCTGGTTAAACTTGATATAATTTCAGCCTTACTCATATATACTATTATCATTATTGTGAATCTAGTGATGTTGAAATACAGTATAACTGTCCAAGTAGGGCTTTCTTCACATTTCACTAAAGTCATGGTTTGCTGAGGGATGATAAAGGACCAAAAGCATTTTTTTTTTCAAAGGTCATGAACAGGTTACAGAAAATCCAAAGCAGACTGTTTGTAAAAACTAAAAATATATATATAGAGTGACACTACCAGTGGAGTCCTGCTGGAACGTCTGGTTAGTACCGGTTGTGTTCTGCATGTGGCGGTAGTTTACTGTAATCCGTTATGTTTACACTAAGGAGGTGGAAAGGCAGAAAGCATGTCAGCTATCTCCCGAATCTGTGTGAGAAACAATTTATGGTTTGATGAAACCAAACAGGAGCTTTTAATAACAATTTCAGCAGTAAGTTTGGTACATTACAAAGTGGAGTTGTTTTCAAAGTGGATGGACTCATAAATATTTTTCGGTGTGCTGTGGTGGCGCAGGGGTTAAGCACAACCCACATATGGAGGCCTTGGTCCTTGACGCAGCTGTTGCAGGTTCGAGGCCTGGCAACCTTTGCTGCATGTCTTCCCCTTTGCTCAATACTGACTTTCCTGTCAATTAACTATCAAATAAAGGCCACTAGAGCCAATAAAACCTTTAAGTTCTTTTTCTAAAAATCAGTTGTTTTGACAATAGGCTCTTCAAAACCAAACCCTGAAGACTTGGAGTCCCAACTGACTGGTGTTTGGAACTGGTTGAGTTCATCCACAATGCATAAAGGCCAGTTCCATCTGAAGAGAAATTAGAAAGCTGAAGAAGAAAGATTTCAGTTTTCAGTATCAGAGTAAGTCAATGTGTCAAAACTGACTAAAAGTGGCTTCATGAGAGTGAAATTACAGTTTTGTCATGGCCTAAAACTAAATCTGACAGGAAATCAGTCATTTGAAAATGGCCTAGGACGAGCTATAGGCCCACAATCTCAGTCAGAGATTGTGGGCGTATGCTAATAAGATTTGGTATGCGGGTGGACTCCTAGTAAAGAGTCAAAGCTGAAAACCTGGATCAAAACGTGATTTAACAAAGTTTTAGCTCATGGGGTTAGCTCATGTTTGTTTGATGTGAGGTTCTGTTGAGTTATTGCTGGTAACGGGTCCATTACCTGTGGTAGAAGTTGACATTGTGAGCTTGTTGGAAATAAAAAAAAAAAAAAAAAAAAAAAAAACTTACTAGTCTGACATTTAGTAAACAGGCAACATTTTGATAATCCCAGCTGAATTGAAAGATGTAAAGATTAGTCTGATTTAATGTCAGGGAAAAAAAAAACAATTAGCTGTCTTTACAGTGCATGATAATATTTAGTATCATTTGTATGTCCGCTTCTACACAAAATCCAAGCAATTAAAAGCTGGCTTTTTGACACATTTGGCAATTTAAAATCCTTAAGTAAAGTCAGCCGAAGTCAAAACACAAGGGAGCCATCAGCAGCATTAAGGACAGTTTAAAGAGATTTGTCAACTTACTGTTAACTCTACTTGACAGGACTGCCAGAACAGCCGCGTGTTCTTTGCATTTAGTCTGTGTGCTTCGAAAAATATGGAAGAACAGTTATAGGATGCAGCAAATCCATCAAAAAACATTTAGAGATCCAGAAACCACCTCAGGCTCCCACATATCTCAGTCGATATCTGAGCGCACCACAGGCCAGACGCTGCTCTCATACTCCACTTCTAAATCATATAGAGAACAGATAAGAAACACAAGACTCAGTGTAAAGCAGCTGCTGGAGGTGCGAAAAGATTATAGTGGATGGACGACTGTGCCTGTTCCTTACAGCACACACAGCTGATTCCCAACAGACGAAGGAATCAAAACAACCAGCGTTACTCCATGGTTTACTATGACGGAGGGATAAGCATTAAGCATTCTATAAACTACCTGCTCATTTCAAGAGAAAAAAAAACCATGTGGAGGAACAGAGGCGCGTTTATTCCCTGTGTCTCCTCCTCACAGACGCAAAAAAACAATGACTGATTTCACCGTTCGCAGACATTCAAACACATTAAGCTCTGAGGATGATGAATCAGAGCCTGGATCAGCCTAATGGCAGGCAGATGCAGAGCAGCAGATCGCTTGCAGAGGAGAAAAAATAAGGGCAGGCAAAAAAAACACATAAAAAATCCAATTCCAGAAGAACGCAAATTTTCAAAAAGCAGCTCACGACGGCACGAAAAATCGATTCATAACAGGAACTGCTGGTGTGAGGTGTCGAGGGGAAAGGATTAGAAAGAAGGAAGAAAGTTAGGAAGGAAGGAAGAAACAGAACGAATGAAAAGAAGGAGAGGGGCAGCAGAGTGAGTTATATTTTTTGTCTGCGCTGTTGACCGTTTGCCAGAGCCTTATTGCAAAATTTAGCCAAAGAGTTATCAATTTCTCCTTGAAACAAAGAGAGCCGGCGCTAAGCTGAATACTAATAGGAGCCCGAGGCGTTCCAAATAACTTTGAAAAGGGCAGAGCAACTCTGTCCAAAAAGGAAGGCAGAGAGGGAGGTGTGGAGAAGCAGGCAGATTAAGAAAGAGGACTGCAGGATGAAAACCCTTTTGTGTTTGAGACCATGTTTAGACCTCTGCACACCAAATCCTTATTTTCTGAACACAGTTCTTACATTTATTCTCTACTAACATTAAAAAGATTCCAGACGTGTGGTATTTTATGACCACGTGTTAATGAGAAGACAATAGAGTTGCAGAACAGGAATAAGTAGTTTTATATGTAAATTCTGATTCTTGAGTTGCCAGCACGCAACAGTAAAATACAGTGCTGTAAAACAACGCAATAAAAAACTAAAATCTATGAGGAGGAAAACAGTTTTTACAACACTGTATGTTAAACGTTGCTTTATGTTGCACCGTTGTGCAACAGTTAGCTTAAGCCATAGTTTGCAAAGAAAATGGACCTAACTTTTCAAAGGTCGCAGTCAGGAGAAGGATACAAAAAAATCTGCTCTATTTTATATGAAATAAGTAAGCCAAACAGTTTAGAGGTATTATATTTAAAAATCCTAATTAAACCTTTGAAAGTGAAGTCCTTACATTTCAAAATGCTTGTCTGTAGCTGCGTGTCTGTTGACCATGTAATTGCACAATTTGATATTTTAAAAATAAGTTTGCTTAATGGAAACATGACAATTTAAAAAAAATGTTTTTTGATAAAAAGTTTTGGCAGTACATCAAGATGGCTGTATTGAAATTGCTTTATGTCGCGAAAGTGCAATGGAAACAACTTTTTCTCATCATATGAGTCACGTGATCAACAACCAGCTGTTAGTATTGGTACAAACGATGAAGAAGAAGAAGAAGACGACAGGAAGTAGTTGGACGATGATGGTGTGTCATGTTTTTTTAATAACTTAACCCATGAACAAACTTATTCAAATGTGATTTTAATTGCAAAATTGTGTTTTTTCGACATCAGTAGAACAAAGTTTTGCACACATTTGTAATGGATACACAGGCACAGTTCTAGTTCTCTCACAGAACTACTGGAACAACACATGAGAAGTTTTGCATCAAGTCAGCACATTGTGAAAGTGACTCAGGTTGTGCCGCCATGTCACTGCTCTCTGGATCAATAAAGATTTTAAAACGAGTGTCACTGCGGCAGTAATGCAACTGGACATGATTGAAACTCAACGGGTCTGGTCAACATGGAAGCAAGAGTTCATTTCCCACACGAAAGTGACAGATCACTGACACAGAAAGTCAATCAAATTTCACGTGCGCTGTTCTCAGAGAAAAGAATCGCACGCACACGCACCCACCCACACACGCACACACCCACCCACAAACACACGCACACACACCAAAACAGAGACTGGATGAGCGGAGGGAGCATCGGCGGTTTGACATATGAGCCAGAACCACGGGGGTTCTCTGCTTGACACGAAAACATGCCAATGTAATGTCACATCTCTCTGTCTTCTCCTAAAACATACTCACTCACGCACCCCCACACACCCCCACACACAGTCAGCATGGACCCCCTGGGGTCCAGCAAAAGTAGCTTTTGATTTGCATACCACATCCACATTTTTAGAATCACGAGTGTTTGTTGGGTCGTCCTAGCTGGTAGGGAGGAAAACCGGCACCGCGCGCTTCTGTGATGTCCACGGGGACTCTCTGCATTGGTCTCCATGGCGATGTGAGGATACAGGTAGAAACTTGCTCACACACCAACACGCATACATGCACACAGCTCTCACACATGACTGACGGACTGAATGACTGACTTACTGCTGTTCTGAGAAGCCTCCCAGTCTGGAATCCCCGAGGTGGCAGACGGTTATAATTATCGCTCTGCTTCCTCACACACTGATGCACTTAGGAGCACACACACTCATCGGTACCAGTTTTGAATGGCATCCACTTCAAGTCAAGATCTGTGCACCAGTTTGGAGTAAATAAGGGGAAAGATGCTCTCTGGAAGGCTGGTGTTCCCTTGGTTGTACAAAAGGATGTTGACTTCTTGCTTTTACCTTCTGTTATCACATTTTGGAGTCATAAATAATTCATAAATAATGTTTCAGAGCTACATGGTGCTTGTGTTTTCTCTTCCTCTGTCCATGAAGCTGCTGAGAGGATTGCTTGTGTAGTCGAGATGCACCTTGACATTATCTGGTTATTAGAACTGGCTCAATTTAAAAGGTTGATAAGCTATTGGTGATCCCACTGTCAGAAGCTCAAAAACCAAATTGATTTCCAGTCAGTGAACGTACCCTACTAGGCGCAACCAGGTAACAGCAACACTCTTCAGTGGAGAATTTGATACTGTTAGCTACTTTCATGTTAAGCAAGGAGTTTAAATGGAAGGTAGCCTGGTCATTGCCTTCTTAACATGATGGCATAAGTCATTATGCCAAACATCTGCCACTCACAGGATATTTTCTTTTTCTCAGAACATTCTCTGTAAATCTTACAGAAAATCCCATGAGTGAGCCAAAAAGTGATATTTTTGGCAACAAAATGGGACAATTTATCATTATTATTATTAATTTATTTATTTATTTTTACAAAAATCACTTTTGGCAAGAAAAATGTCTTTATTTTAGGAAGATGACGATATACAATACTGCTTGATTCTCATCTCCCTTCATTGCTCTGTCTGGGATTTCTCCAGTTGAGCTTGATTCTCAGGATGAATGTCATCCTGGCCAATCAGTGAACAGAGGGAAGAGGTGCGAACGATGACTTTGATTTTCTGCACTGTTTTAGAATTGCAGTCTGCCTATGTTGGGTTGCAGTTTGGCAATGGCAGCAGAGGAATTGAATGAAGCCATTCAGTTGGTGTTAGCCACTCTTCCGAATATTGAGCGGTGACAATTAACAGCCATCTCATTCAGCTTTGGATTTCTCTCTTCACATGGAGGATGGTTGTTTCCAGTATGGTTGGTTCCTTCATGATCGAGCTGGAGCATTATGTCACAGCCAAGCATTAGTGATTGGGTAAAATCAGATCCAATCATTTCAAGCATCTACAGTGTCTAGGGAGCAACCGTTTCTCAACAGCCGAGGGTCCAGACACTGTGGATGAAGCAAAGCTGGTTCTTAATAGGCTAGAAGGACGGCAGAGAAAACACAGAAATAAGAAAAACTTTGACAGGTTGAGACCTGTTGAAGTTTGATTCAATCTGCAAAACACCTTTTGTTATTGCATTGCAGGTTTGGCATTTTGGCGAAAGCACCGTGGAGTCCTCAGGCTTGAAGAAGCACTTTACGTCCATAAACTCTGAAAAGTTGGATTTAGTTTAGTTTAAAAAAAAAAAAACAAGAAAGGTTTCTTTAAAAACTAAGGATAAAATACCTAACTTGCACCTCGTCAGATGCTTTTTTGCTTTTGTTATTATGATTGTAAACTGAAGACTTTTTCTTTATTTAAAAGTCTTTGCTTGTTTTCTTTCTACTATGCCACTACAAAACCAGAGCTAAGTCTCAAAAATAAAGTACTGAGTGGAACAGAAACAACTATATATTTTACAATAGATGTGACAGAGTCTAAGGACATGTTATTTCAGACAAAAATAATGAAATTGATGCCTAAGCAAGCACCTATCAGCGCCACGGCAACCAGCCATCCGACCGCACACGCAGAGGGAGAATGAGCGAGGCGAACCCTCGCTGTGAGGGCTCACACTGCGCTCTCAACTTGTATAGTATGCTGCACAAACAAACAGTAATGTATGTAAATGCATGGGTGAAGTAATTCACTATGAGAAGTCACTCTTCATTTGAACATAATGGCTTGTGTAATGACTAGATTAGCCTCCAGAGAGGCTTTATTTACAGTGCTTAAAAATGAACTAAGGACAGAGGCAAGCTGAAGTCATTATCGACGTACAATCAGCTAACTGCATGCTAATAGCTGCCAGACACTATGTAGGCAAACATGTTAACTCATACACTAGCTCTATGGCAAACGCATTCTCTAAACTCCACACCAGTTCAAACTGCCTCATCTAAGTATGCAGGTGAAAAGCTTAATCGCCACAAAAGGGTTTGTGATATTCAATATCACCACCAAAGGAATCTACAAGGCTACTTTTATTTTGTTTCCTTTAGTTGCTATGGTTAAGCTACTCCATATTCTACTCCTTTGTAATGTTTCTCAGTTTCATAGAAGAGGTTCATTTTAAGTATCACAGCTCAACCTGTGACGAGCATAAAGCAATAAAGATGAATAATTAGGGTAAAAGAGGAGTGATTACTGGTGAAAGATTTACATTATATTGAGGAGACGCTCTGACTCTTGGCTGCATATTAACTGTGATGTAGCTTTGGGTCTGTGTACTAAGATTCATCAGAGATCCAGTATTTGTAATAAAAGAGAGTTATAATGGAATAGATCAGCTCAAAGCTCACTTGTGTGTTAGAATGGCCCAGTCAAAGATTAATTACAAATCTGTAGCAAGACTAAAAAAAAAAACTTACTGGTCAAGGAATGAGATTGAGCTAAAAAAAAAATCTGCCTGGATACTAAAACTTTAATAATGCACTATGTGTGTTCCTGGTCTGCGACAGACTGGTGACCTGTCCAGGGTGTACCCCGCCTCTCACCCGGAACGTAGCTGGAGATGGGCACCAGCACCCCTCCCGACCCCATTAAGGGACAAGGGTGAACAGAAAATGGATGGATGGATGTGTTCCTGGTAACAGTTGTGGTTTGTTCTAATTGTCAGGTGAATTTTGAGTAAACTTTAAAATGTAATAGAAAAAAAAAAAAGGTGAATTAGACAGTCCTCCCCTCTGAGCTGGAGGTTTGGATCCATCCAGCGTCTCTCACCAGCCGCTCCAGTCCTCCCTTTCATGCTTCAGGTTTGGATTTTTACTTTTTCCAAGACTTTCACTGCCATCCAGACAGTACAACTCAAATACTAATCCAAGCCCACAGTCCTCCTCTCCTCACTGGAGACTTTTTCAAGTCTTTTATGCCTGGTAAGGCACTGACCACCACCAGTGGATGGGAGCATTCCACCACTCTGGTTCCAGCCACTGCAGGCTAACAGTTCTCACACTCCATCCGCCGCTGTCGTTGTGTCCTTGGGCAAGACATTTCACCAGCCCTGCCTGCTGCTGGTGGCGGTCAGAGTGTCCCAGGGCAGCTGTAGCTACCAACCAGTAGCTTACCACCATCAGTGCATTAATGGGGGAATGACTGAATGTAGTGTAAGACTATGAGGGCCTCTGCTTCCTATTGTTTTTTTTTTTTTTATTTTTTTATTTTTTTAAATATTTTTTTTTTTATATATATTTTTATTTTTTTTTTTTTTTTTTTTTTTTTTTTTTTTTTTTTTGGAAAAGCCAACCCTCTCTGAAACAAGGGTAAAAATGTTTTTGGCAAAATTGTGGAAATAATTTTGAATTTTGACTCCTCCGTCAGCCTCTTCTAATGCAATACTTAAAAATATGCACAAAAAATGTCGATGGAAACACGGCTAATGACTACTAAAGATTTAACATGTGATGCTTTTCATATTTTTAATGTAGTGTATTACAGCAAAAAAAAAAAAAACATGTATGTACGTTTATGTATATATATGTATGTGACAAAATGGGAAAAACTTAAATGTGCATTAATAAGTTGTACTACATGTGTGCACACTCACCCATCCTTCTGTCTCTTACAGTGGACCAGAGCCTCTCTGACTGGCATTTCTGTTCCTCAGATGAAAACAGCGGACCACCCAGAACTTTCAGAATAGAAGTGCCGACCTCAGAGGCTGATGGATGAAGCTTATTCACATCAAGCCGTCAACACCTTCAGTTCTTCCTCCACGCCAACAGAAATACACACACACACACACACACACACGCACACACCCGCATACACTCAATAGTCAATACAAGCTGTCCACAATCTTCTAAGACAAATGGACAGACTTCAAACACATACATACACAATCTTCCAAAAAGATGTGGGAGTGGGAGTGAGGGAGGGGGGGAGACAGTCGATAGAGACAGAGACCTAACTTCAGCTCTCTTTCTCTGCACACCCACACCCCTCCCTCTCCTTTCTGTAAAACAAATGCACAATCCTCATCTAGAGAGAAATGCTCAGTGTCAGGGTGACGGCTCCATTTACTCCCGTGGGGGATCATTTGGGTCCATTCAGGGCCTGTGTGTGTGTGTGTGAAAGTGTGTATGTGTGTTGGAAAGGGGTGCAAGGAATGAAAGGCATGGGGTGCTGTCAAATAGCCCTCCCCTGCTTTTAATGCCCCAGCTGCATCATTACCTAGCACACACACTGGGCCTAAATAGACTTAGGGAGGAAGAGGAGGAGGATGACAGACAAGTCTATCAAACTAAGCATAACAAGGATGGCGGGGGTAGCGGGGGCTTATTACCTAGTGTACACTGTTGGTGGGTGGAACGGGTTGGTGGAAGTGAAAGGAAAACGCACGGGGAGGAGAAGGAGGCGGAGCTGGAGGGGACAGAAAAGCTGCTAACTACAGTGGAAGGCATTTTAGTGAGCTTTCCTCTCATTGTGGCTTTGCTGCTACTCAGAGCCGACAGGGAGGTTTTTCAGCAGCTCCTTGTCATGAACAGTAGTGGAAGGCCACTCTTACTCTAAGGTGTGTGTGCGTGTGTGTGTATGTGTGAGAGAGAGAGAGACATAGGGAGAGCTGAGGGCAGGACCCAAATGACCACACAAGGCAGTTGTGTGTGGTGGCGACGTGTGAGGGAGAAACATCAGTTGTTGCACGGTGGCACTCATGCTGTTTTACATCAGGTCTAAAGCACCTGGAAGATGCATTCAGGCACCTTGGAGCGGCTAACATGATACGCTTAAGGTGGAACTGAGCAAAGCAAATTTAAGGTACTTTGATCATAACATGGCTGGTGGGGCAGACAGGAGCTGCATTTCCATTAACCATAAAATTGCACAAATTGAACAAGCCAATTAAAATAAAAAACACAAATTTTTTGATAAAAAGTTTTGCCACCAGGTTTTGAGGTATATCAAAACACATTTATCTTGCAAACACTTTTCCACATCACAAGAGTCACGTGATCAACAGGTGGATGTTACTACTGCAGGAAACGTCAAAGAAGACGACAGGAAGTAGGAGGATGACAGTTTTAATCTGCCGCTGCCTTGACAGAATGAACATGCTTGTTCAGGTGTGATTTTAATTTCAGTTCTTATTTAGTGGAAATGGCAATTTGTATTTTTTTTTACATTAGCAAAATATAGACAAAGATTTTTGAAGATTTGTAATGGAAATGCAACTAGAGTGGTATTTCAGAAATGGCTGAACTCATGGGCTTTTCACTCACAACCATCTGTAAGATTTACAGAGACTGTTCTGAGAGAAAGAAAACATCCTGTGAGTGGCAGATGTTTGGTAGAAAATGCCTTATTTATGACAGAGGTCGGAGGAGACTTGTTTGAAATGACAGGAGGGTAAAAGTAGCTCTGACAGCCACCACATTTGACAGCATTTGCATTGAAATAAGTAGAATGGATTACACAGACAGGAAGCACTGAAATCTAGCTTTACATGTGTTACTTTGAATTGGCACAAAACATAGAGAAAATCATTTGTTAGAAGATGAACGACCTGACTTTACTGGTCCATGATGTGGACTGGATGTACTTAGGCATTGGGAGTCCCTTTTTCTACATGCACATATTTAAAGAGAACATTTTGTACACGTAGTTTCAATAAATGCTAAATGCGTTACAATCCAGTCCAGATTGAGTCAGTTACATTTATTCCAATTTGATTCTAGTTATCAAGCAATACAGTCACATTCAGTTTATTGTTTAAATAAGTAAAACAATATTCATAAATTTCTAGTGATTAGCTTGCAGCAATCCCTCACACTGAGCATACATGTGGTGACAGTGGAGAGAAAAACCCGCCTTTAACAGAAAGAAGTCTTCAGTAGAATCAGTGTGAAAGCGCATTCGCCACGACCAAGTGTGGGGTTGAGAGCGGAACATAAACACACGCAGCAAACAAAGTTTATGTCTTCAAGACATAGCTAATTGTCTGGATTCATCAGGGTTTATGGATTAATATACATAAGTGTCATCAGCACAACAGGAGACACTAATCCAATGCAGCTGTGACTATAGAATCCTCAGCAGAGATGTGAGGGTATTTTTTTCAGATGTCTTATTTTTCTGTAGTCAAATAAGTAGATTTTCATTTTATATTTTCATGGAAAACTGCGTGGATACACCAAGTATGTTTGCTGAGGTCACTGCCATTCTGAATGGTGAACTTCTTTTCCACTTCTAATTATCTGGAGACTGTGCTCTCTGCTGCACTACTCATGATAAACATTTTCTTGTTCTTTTTTTTTTCCCCGCCATCAAGAAATGATCTCCATCCAGCTGGAAGTAACACAATTTAACAAAGACACTGAAAGTTAGACGAATCATTTAATTAAGGTCAATGCTGTAAGCAAAGTACATGTTGCATCATTGGCTAAGTTATTTTATTTTATTTTTTTTACATACAGCATCTTAATTAAATTGGACCAAATGAAGTTTGGCAGGAGTTACTCTAAAGGTTTTTGGTAGTTAAGGGTTTAGTGTTTTTGTTTTGAAGCTTCAAAAACATTACAAATGTGCACAAATGTTTGTCTACATTCTGATAATATCTGAAAATTACAATTTTGCAATTATGATGTTTCTATTAAATAAGAAATGAAATTAAAATCACACATAAATAAGCTTGTCCTTGCAATAAGTCATCAAAAACCATGGCAGCGACAGATGCAGTCATAATTCACCCATGAAGATAGAGCTCATCATCTATCAGCCAATCAGAGGAGATGTCGGGGTCTAATTCAGGTGTTGGAGCAGCAAGCCCCGCCTACTTGGAAGCAGCTCTACATGTGGCGTTTAGGGAAAATTGTAGTCAGCAATTCAACAGAAGAACTTTGGATTCCACACTTTGGAATGGCACAACGTTTTATGAACTGTGCTGCTGTGAGAGCGTCTTCTTTGTCGTTGCCACAAGTAGCAATGTATAAAAGAAATGCAAAAAAAGAGTTTCCATTAATTATTGAGGAGGGCGCATTAGTGTAGATTTTCCCTCAACCAGAACATGACAATCTTGGGAGTTTCAATAAAAGGCAACTGGAGTTCTCTTGAAGATGTTTGACCTTTCATCAGAGGTTTCCTCAGTTCTGAAACTTTGGACGTATCAGAAAGACAGACAGACGGTTTGAGAGAGAAGTGTACAAAGTCATGTATATGTAACATTAAAAAAACAACCTTGAACAGGTTTCATCTTCCTAACACCTACTGCGCAACCTTGAGGGAAGTTTTTCCTTCACTTTCACAATTATGCACTGCTTTCTGTTGGCATATCATATAGAACCCTCAAAATATGCACTGAAATTTGAGGTGATAGCATGACTAAGTGTGAAAAAGTCTGAATACTTTTGCAGTAACATGAAAACAGAACTTCCTAAAGAAAACCATATCATCTTTTCCAAACGCCAGTTTATTGGTGCTAGACTGGCGAGTTCTGCTTTTGACTGCAGAATTTTATTTTTTCACCTTGGAAGCAAGAACGTCCCTGTTGTTCATTCACTAATAAGCACCAGGGCTATGTGTGTTTATCTGAACTTAAAAACTTTTTATGTTTTTTTCCTTTATACATCAAGTCATACACAAGATAATTTCACTGAACCATATAGCAATGATGATACAAGCAGTCAAAGCTGAGGCTAAATGTTCTAGCCCTGAAACTCCAGGATATCAACAACAGTCTCAAAGAGATGAAGTCTGACAGCCACTGTTTGAAATGTTACCAATGTAAGGAGCCAATGCTGTCAACTTTTCAAGTGCTACTTGTCAGAGATGCTTGCAATAAGACTCGCATAACATGAGGAACTCTTGAACAGTGTTTATTTTTATTCTTAAGAATTCCAACTTGAATTAGAAGAATGAAACAGAAATCAATACATTCAAGCTCTCCTGTATGACCTGCTGCATTTAAACTATTGTCATTAAGTGACCTTAATGACAATTGTGTCAGTTTCTTAGTTTTCAATATATCTGAAGGAAGAACATTCCAAGGCCATGTTAAACTTCTCTCCACGTTGAAGGATAGTATTATTTTGCAGAGTCCTTACAAGTTACAGAAAATTATATTTAAAACTTAAAACTGAAGACCATCTTAAGACCATTGTGTACAATGCAAAATAAGACTGTAACTAAATAATTTAAGCAAAGAAATATAAAGAAATATAACTTTTTACAATCTGATTTGTTTAGATCTATAGGTTATCTTGCTACAATGACATAAATACAATACAATGCACAGTAGGGGCACGGGATAAAACGTATTTTCAAAGTTTGAGTTGCAGACATGGATGATTCTGAATCTATTACCAAATGCTAAAACTTCACCATTTTAATTAACCTGATTTTGAGTAATGCAAAAGGGTGGAACTCAGAGGAGCCTAAACATACCACATGGACAGATTGAACAAACAACAGTCTTACATGCACTGACCCCCACCTCCTCTGTACTAATGGGGTAAGTGAATTAGGCAAAGAGCAACACCATATGCAGACTGTGCAAAAAAAATTTGAAATAAAAAAAAAATGGCAATGATGAGGAGCTACATGACACATTTCCACCTGTAAGCAAAAGAAAAGCTGCTGATCATAACAGCCACCAACAATTGGACCATGAAGCAAGTAAAGACAAAGTTCCATCCTAATGAACAAAAGGTGAAGGTAATTAGTATTGAAGTGACTGAAGAGCTGGAGAGACCTCTTGGTACAGTACTTGGCTAGTTAAAGTCTCACTTAAAACAACAGGGATTTCTTCATGTCAATAGGTCAGCTTTGATCTGGGTTTACAAACATGAGGGTACATCCCAAGGTTCCAGCTTGTGGCCCCTCTCCTTTACTCTCCACAGGCCCCTGCTAGCTCAGATTACAGCAAATAATAAGGTAAGTTACCATAACTGTACAGAGCATGCACAGCTCTATATTACAATGCCAACAAGTGACTGTGGCACATTCAAGCATCGAGTTGACGCATGGAAGTGCCATAACCTTTTCCAGTCGAGTAAAAAAACAAAACTGAAGTAATTAATTTTGGACGTAAAGAGGAACAATCAAGAGTCAACTCCATGCAGAAAGACTCCAGGCTGGGTTTCGAACCACGGACCTCTTTGCTGCAAAGCTGCCAAGTGAATCACTATCCAGCTCTGTTAGAGGCCACATATTAATTTATAAATCGCACTGTAACCTTCTGAATTGTGATCAAATCAAATTGTGAAATCCTTAAAAAACAGGCAGTAATCTTCACTGAGTTTAATCCATCAGGTTGCATGCAACATTTCAGCAACACGGCAGTTCAAAGTGCTTTACATCACGAAAATACAAAAAACATCATAAACACATCATACAGTCAACAGCTGCGAAAAGCAATAACAGACACTTTGTTAAGTGCCATTATAGTCATGTACTGAAACATCTGTTGAATACACACTTATTCATGACAATAGAGCGGATAAAAAAATAGCCAACCAGAAAGCTATGGCTTTGTTACCGTAAAAAAAAACTGCAACGGGACAGTTCTGGGAGAGTTGTTTCAGGGGTTCACCTTTAAACTCCATCATTCAGAGCCGATTACTGGCCTATATCACGGGCGCTGAAGTTTCATCAAACATTAAAGTACCTTAGATCCTTAGCCAGTGACAACAGTAAGGAACAAACAATGCTGCAAAGATAAAATATATTAAACAAAAAAGAAAGTCATTAGACGAAAGAAAGAATGAACAAATGTATGCATTTAAGTCCTAACTAAAGGAACTTTAAGTCCTCATGTAGGAAATCTGGATGTTATCCCCTTCTAAGCAGAGATAAAAAAATCTAAGACACTTCAATTCTTAAGACTTTGCAGAAACCGTGTTGTGCAGTAAGGGGAATGTTATATGACTAACAAAACAGCAGCTTGTTCATCAGTGCCTCTCCTGAAGGAATGTCAATAACAACCGATGCCTACAAGCTACACCACTTGCTCTGAATTCTATTTTCCAAGATACCCCCCCTTCTCTCTCTCGCTCTCTTTCCGTCATCCACATCCATCCATCTCTTGTCGAAGCCTCTCAGCAGGACTCAGACTGTTGCATGTGAGACATACTTGGGCCGTGGCGTCAGTTTGGAAATGAGGCTCGTTTGCATTTAAACAGTCAGCTCTCTGGATACTTGGTAAACTTGACGAGAGGAAGATGGAGAGGCAGAGGTGGTGGTGGTGGTGGTGGAGGAAGAGGTGGGGGGTGTCGGAGAAAGCAAAGGGAGTAACTCCACCTTTGAGGGAGAGAGGAGGCAGTGTGTGTAGAGAACAATGGCTAATATAAATTCATTATGTAAATCCGCCGCTCAAACAAATTGACAGGCGGGTATTACACCCGTGAGGAGTTGAATCAAGAGCATGAAAGCATTAGCTCCACTCACCCTTGACCTCCAACCTTGACCTGTTCACCGGAGTGTGCCTGTTATGCATACTAACCACCAAGGAGGGGCCCGCACAGAAACATTCAAACACGTTTCTTGTTTTCTTTCGGCAGCTAGAGACAAAATCCTCCATCCAGCGTCTCGGCTGGAATGTAAGCTATGCCCAAAGGAAAACACTGGAGAGGAGTGTAGACCCAAACACCAGGCACAGGCTGCAGCAGCCCCAGCTTTCTTCCACCATTCAAAACACACAATATCCTCATTTTTATTGTAATTATTGTGGATTTACTTGCTCACTGATGCAGTTACCTAAAATTAGCTTATTTATAAAGGGCCAGTATTATGTATTTTCCTGGCACATAGAGCCATGTTATAACACTATCAAGTAACAATCTCACCTTCAGCTGTAATAATTAATATGAGTTAAAAGAAATTTGGCTTTGTAATGTAGCACCTACAAATTGAGCCTGCTCTTTCTGAAACTCCGCCTTCAGGAAGTCATCATAGGTCTTCTATTAAGCCTTTAACAACATTTTTACCAGTGTTGCACTGAGAAGTAGCTCCTATAATGAGCTCAGCAGATGAGCAGTTTCACCAGGTGTTTGCTAATTGCTGCCGGCTAGTCTGAAGGAGCTGGATGGGGGGAGTTGCAAGGAAGGGCTGCTCTGTGAGGCCGAGGCTCAGAAACTGCAGCTCTGTCTCAAAGCCGGGGCTAGGTGCAACCAGCGTTTTTCCCAGCTGAGTGGTTGCCATGGAGATTAAAGGATTTGTCAAACATGCATGAAAGAGTCAAAGCAAAACTCCAGGTATGTTTTGATGAGAAAATAACATTATAAAATGATGTGAAGCTCAAAAAATACTGTCCCTTTAAAGGTGTTAAGATCTATTTGAGAGAAATTGACTTTTGATGTTTATTCTTGTTTTGTTTTATTTTTTTTCTTAAATGGATGTTTTTCAAAATGCTTGTGCCAGATTGAGAATTAAACAATACGAGTATATATTCTAAGTTTGATGTTTAAAATGGGGGGCTGTACAAATACAGTGTTAAGATGTAAAAAGCGAACTGTGACAAGAATACTTTTGTGTATATGTTTGTGTAAGACTTGGAAAATAAAGAAATTCAACAAACAAACCAAGAAAAAAAAAAAAACATACGATCTCTGAGTTCCAGGCCTTGGAATCAGAAATATGGTTCTGCAGCAAGCCAGTGATAATCATAATAAGACGATAAATGCGACTCTCAGATCATTCCGTTGCTTCAATTTCCTTCTTTCATTTCCACTTTCCCTCATGCTTGAAGCTGCAAAGGAGATTTTCTTAGAGGCTTTTCAGTTCAACATGAGAGAGATAATGAAAGACACGGCTCAAGCGAGGCCACAGTAACTGGGAATATCACCTAATTAAAAAACATCGCCGCACGATCCTACAGGATGGGAACAAAAATACATTTTAAAAAACCCCATCCACTCCAGCAGCGGTCTGTTGATGACTTCTGGGATGACGTGACGTGAAAACTCTCGTGCATTTTACTGCATCCGAGCTGTTACTCATGGTTGAGCCCCGAACTTTGAAAGTTTTATGCCATGAGGAATGCATGAAGAAGCATTATGCCACACATTACAAACGAGCGAAACAGAAAGAGATTTTTCATTGAAATTTCCATGTTGTATAATCGGATGCGGCGCGGTGGAAGCTCGGAGGTGATAGATGAAAATTTACAGTGGCTTGCTAAATATTCATAACCCTTTCAACTTTTCATGCAGAATTTGGCCGTGTTGCAGCCACAAACCTCAATGCATTTCATTACTGGGATTTTATGGAATGTACCAGAACAATAACTAAACACTGCCAAACTATGAACTGGGAGGGAAAGGTTTATAAAGGCTTATAAAATGTTTTAGTAATAGGAATTTGAAAGGATATGAATATGTTTTTACTCTGAGATACAATTAAATGCAACTACTTGCATTCAAAAGTTACCTGAATAGTGTGTGACGTAATCTCACTGAAGTGTGCGTTTTCTAATTTTATTCCCCACTTCTTATACATGACCTGGCCAAAAAAGAAGTGGCCACCGAAAAACAAAAGTCAAACATAATATTTTTTTGGGTGGTTTCTGATTGTAGCACACATTCAGTTTGGTGTGTTTTTCTCTTTCTGCAGGTTTAGAGGCAGACTTCTAGGGTCTGGCCTTGTTTTCAATTCGTTTCCCTCTCTGCTCTACTCCTACTTAAATATTTCTGCCTTTCTTTTCCATCACCAAAGGAATTTCAAATAAAGTTTCATATATCAAGTGGAGCATCATGGTGAAAGCTGTAATGCTCCGCTAGTGAAAGTAAATCTACTTACCTTGACACTCAGACAATAAATCCACACTGCCGGACAGGACACGGTAGAAAAATGATGATGGTAAAGTTTGTTTCATAGAACAGTTCACCCTGCTGTTTACCTGTTAACATTTTACTGAACATAGATCTAGAACCGTAAATATTTAGAGAATTTTTGTTAAATCTGTTATGCAAGAGGAAAGGGGAAGAAGTGTATCATGTTTCTAAGCTGTAAATTTGCTCCAACTGCAGAGTCTCTTATTCTTATTTTCCATTTTTTTTTTTTTTTTTTATTTCCTTAGTGTGAACTTGAATTTTGCTATTTGCCTCTCACTTTGCTGCTGGTTACCTGAATTTCCAAATGAGATTTTACTGGTTGTAGGATTTCTATTTTGTCTTTTGCAAAGGACAATGAGCCATTTTTCATTCTAGCGATAGACTTGCATGTTTGTTTTGGTTGTATTTACCCAGAATGCCCTGTGTTGTAGTTCACTCCCTGCTCTTGGAGCGGTCTCTAATTGGTGCATTACACTTCAGAGCTCACTTCAACCAAACCTACATCCAGGTTTTAATAGGCGACCAAAGTTCGCTCTTTTAGTCCAAAGTTTGATTACGCATTCACACCTCCCCAAACAAACCAGACTTTATAGGTAAACAAACTAGAGTTTGACTAAAGCTGACTGGTGTGAATGCGCCCTAATGAACCGATATTGTGGTCCATAACAGCTCAACAATCATTGAGCCACTTCTGTCCAATATCAGGACCATATCGGTTGAGTTATTTTTTAACTCAACAGGTGGTGTGTGTTTGCAGCTGACCACATGGAAGGATGGCCGTTTGAGCCATCACCTTCAAGCTGCACTCCTACAAAGCAGTTGGAGATTTTAGGATCTGCAGCTGCCGTCGGCTTTAGTTCACTGGCAGACATACAGCCAGACACCACTCATGTCTGGTTTGAATGAAACAAAGGCGAGGAAAGAAAAAAAAAAAAAAAGGGCTCAAAAGGCTTCAAAGTCTGCTACCAGGTTTAGAAAGAGAGGCGTGAACAAACCCAGGGAGGATGAAAGATGGGACACTGAAGAGGAACCTCCAGAGAGCAGGAGTGAGAAAAGGGAGGTTGATGGGAAGTCTTTTTGAAAGAGTCTAAAGTCTTTAGAGCACAGGTCTAAATCAAATTGGAAGTCTTTCCTTCTGCAACTCAACTCAAAAACTGTCAGAATTTAGGTGGGCAGATCATTTGTTTTAGATTTTGTAGTAACTCTTTGCAAAGTTTAATATTCACAGTTGTCTCTGGACATGTAACACAAACAGGCAATAAGATCTATATTAGGAAAGAACCTTCCTGTCCAACCTGGAGAATTCTTCTCGCCTATACCAATCTCTACTTCTTCACTAGTTGATATCTCTTTAAGGTAAAACTTCATTTGAACTGGTGTGCATAAGACTGACATGATATAAACATGACATAACACCTGCTATGAATACGAAAGAGTCCTCATGAACATTTACGACTGTTGTCATGAATTGTGATTGGGTAAAAAATGACACTTTTAAAGCAAAATCTCATTAAAAGTTGCTTTAAAAGTTCTTTGAAAGGGCCGTCTTTGCATTATTCGGTAAATAATTACAGTTTCAATGCAAAGTTTCATTAAAACCTGCATTGAAAGTCCATTAAAAGTGTCAACTTTGCATTAAATGTGTGATTATTTACCAAGTGACACTTCATGGCAACAGTCATAACCATTCATGAAGACTCCTTCATGTTCATGACAGGTGTTATGTCATGTTTATGACAGTGCCATGTCAGTCTTATGCACACCCTTCAAATAAAGTCTCACCCTCTTTAAAGAGTAACAGGAAGCACACAGACTCCAGCTCTATTACTACCAGTACTGCAGAGTGTAGAAAAGTTCCACATTAAAATGTTTTACTATAAAAGTGACAACACACGATTATAAAAGCATTTAACTGCAATAACTGGATCCAAATGAGAGTTCATATGGGTCTGAATCACAACATTGGTCTATCATTTTGGACCCTCTGCCAAAGAGAATATAGATATTTAACTTAACTTCAAGGGGCTACCAGCGTTTCCATATTCAGCATGTTCCCTCACAAACAAAGCTCAAAAGGATAAAACAGAGCGACATGGCTGTAATATGTTCAGCTTCCATTCTATTTAGTGAAGACATGATGAAAGTCTGGACAGAGTGAACACATTCTCCAATAGAGTCCTACTTTCCTGCCCAAAGTCAAGCAGACCCCCGTCCTCTCTTTACCCACAACTTCCCTGTCACACATCAAATGTTTCATCTTCAATTTTAATCATGGAATCTGCCGTTTATCCATTGTTGTCTTCAACCAAATCAGGAGATGGTCAACAGGACAGGAGAACCACAAGGTTCTATCCTCTCAGCATTCCTTTTCATACTGTACCTCAAACTGCAGTACAAGCCGGAGTCCTGTCCTGTGAAGCAGTAAATGAAAGACTTGGCCGTTGTCGGGTGTATGGAAGAGAGAAACAGACTAATTGCAAAGAGCTTCTTCTAAATCTCTGTTATGGAGAGTGTAGTCTCTTCTGCAGTAATCTACTGGGGTAGCAGCATCTGATCCAGGGACTTAAAAAAGCACACAAAGCTGATAAAGAACACTGGATCTGTTCTGGGCACTGCTCTGTAGCCAAAGTAGATGGATTGTACTAAGAAGAATGCTTCGGCAAATGAAGAATGTAACTGACAACTCTAAGAATCCCCTCCACATGACTATAATACAACAGATCTCTCTGATTACAGGGCATTAAAACTTTTTCATTGCTTATGTTAGCAGCATCAACGTCCGGTCATTCCCCAAGACGTTTCCCTCAGATGTCTGTTGCTTGTTGTTTTTTTTTCTCTGACATATGCAGAGTACAATGTAAACTCAGATCAGCTAACATGGCAGCGACAGTGAGAATGCTAACACCTCAGACAAATGAGTCATAAAACACTGTGGCTAAATGGCAACTCAGTCGACTCTTGGGGATTCCTTTCATTATACCAGAGACTTGACATTCAGCAGACGTTTTATGTTGAGACGAGCATGTGAAGTGTTTCCTAAGAGCAAAGAAATCTTCACTGAAAACCATCGACTGCAGATTGTGTCAGCTGTCACAACTTAAACCCAACACACACATCAATCACGAGCAACTCATTGATCACAGAGAGCGAGAACAAACTGCCCTCAACACATGAGAACAATGAATGGAAATAATTTATAAATGCTTGATGGATTAGGCAGACAAGGAGTTACAGATCAAAAATTTAAATTCAGGACATTTTTGAGACACTTAACACAAGCAGATTTTTCTATCACAATTAATTTACATTTGATCTCTTATCCACACACACACACAAAAATATTTCCAAGGCATGTCTGTGGTCCGGGCGCCACCGTCGTCTAACCACAGCAATGATCAACCTATCATCCATCCCTCTGCCACTAGTGCCCAACTCCCAATGGTTCTTTTCACTTAGCAATAACATCCTGTGGCTAGATTCACTTGCTGCCTAATTGACCAATGAGTCGCAAAGGAGATTAAGTAGAGGCAACGACTACAGCTGCACACAGAGCCACTCTGACGTCTTACAGACGCCATACTTTGAAACTCAATCAATTGGGCTACCTGGAGTCAAAACTGGGTAGAAAATAAAAGGCGGAAAGGTTAAACTGTAAAGAAAATAGTTTTAGAATTGAAAGAGTTGGTAAAAAAAAAAAAAAAAAAAAAGCGGGGAACGAAGGGAAATTGCATAGATGACCATCAGATTGGGATAAGTTACAAAAAGGATAAAATAAAAAAGTTCATGGGTCACTTTTACGATTAGGATTGGTGAGAGTAGAAATCAAAAAGATGTTTTAATAATGTTGACAAAATTGTGAGAAGCATTGAGCTAATAATGGGAGAGCCTGATAAAACCTTAAAGACATTATAAACTGAAATTTACTTAGTCAAAAGAAATGTTCACAACCAAAATCAACAAACTAGTTTGTTCTTATAGTCATATAAAAGTGTGAAAATAACAACAGTAGAAACATATAAAGGAGTGCATTCACACCAGACCTGGTTAGTCCACTTAATCAAACTCTGATTTGTTTTCCTAGAAAGTCCAGTTTATTTGGGGAGGTGAGAATGTGCAATCAAACTGTGATGTGGGCTGAAAAAGTGAACTTTGGCTCACCGAAAATTTTGGTTCAGTTGAAGTGAACTCTGGCACAGTTTGAATGCGTATGTAAATGCCAAGTGAACTGGAGACCGCTCCAAAAGCAGAAAATGGACTAAAACACACGGAATTCTGGGTAAAAACAACCAAAGCAAACAGGCGCTTAGTGCTAGCAGAAGAAATAGCTTATCATGGGCCCATTGTTAAAGAGTATTTGGCACATTTACTAAGTACAAAAGAGAAATCCTACAACCTCTAAAATCTGACATCACTCCATTTTTGTGTCCATTTCAGGAAGAAGAAAGCTGCGCTTAGTGTTTTCTTCAGAGGTTTTCCTGTTATTTCTTTCAGGTGGTTCTTGGTGCAGCACCACCGCAGGGGAGGAGAGGAATAGGTTTTTAAAAAAGTTTGGTTCTTTTGCCACAGTGCAGTGTGAAAGTGAATCCCATCAGCTGAAAAAGTAAAAAGAAAATTGCAATTTTGGTCCCCAAATGAAAGGAGTCTACCAGACTATCATGTGAGAAAATACCACTTGAGAACTAAGAAACTAAGGAGGAAACTTAATTTTAGTTCCTTTGGATTCTTTCACGTCACATACAAAAGCTCACCTTCCTCATGACATGAACTACTCACTAGTCCTTGAGAGAATTTCACTGTGAGCACACAAACGTGAAGAGTCCATTTGGAAGGTGTGCAAAACATCTGCAATATTTAGATCACTGTTAAATGCTTACGTTCTGAAATCTTTCTGGCTAACACAGGTATCACTGTTTATAATCCCTGATAACAATAATGGTAAAGTAATATGTGAAATGTTGGAGGCAATTAAGATGAAACAGTGAATGGGAAGGCTGCAGCTCTGAGGTTTGAATTCTATTGAATAGCATCATTTTGATCTGATACGCTTAGAAAAACAGCAGATAAAACTGGACAAGACATTCAAGTCATGGTAAGCCAAGGTTAAATTCTGAGAAAAAGCAAAAGACTCAAGAGATCTGTCTTAGACTTTGCAGGACTCATTTAGTAGTTCAGAATTTAAGTTCATCACAATAAAATTTTCAAAACAAGTTAAGTTTTGCCCGTTTGAAAGGGTTTGGCAGTACAAGGTCTGCTAATGTTTAGCGTCCATAGAATTGAGCCACCTTTCAGTGTTTGAGTCAAACATGAGCTCTCCTGTATGCAGGAGAGCCAAATGTGAGGCTGAGGCTGTCTGTCCGACACCTGAATATTGGTCAAATTTAAAACAAATATCAACACGCAGTCGCAAATCTATAGCAGCACAGCTGAAAATGAAAAGAAAAGAGTTTTGCAGCGGTCCAGTCAAAGTCTGGACTTCAAAACTTAACTGATGGTGGGACTGTCAGAGAGCTGTGCAGAAACAAATTCCTAACAAGAATTAATAAACTGATGTAATATGATAACTAGCGATTCTTGTAGAAAATTTGTGAATCAGGTTCTTGCTGCTCAAGGTGCTTTCACAGGCCTTTGAATCGTGCTGCCCTGCCCTATTTGAGACTGAACCCAAGTGGCAGGAAGTGAGCAGTGCATCCAAAATGTAGAAGCATGGAAACCAAAGTGGACTGGGAAATCGGAAAAGTCGCTGATGGCCTGGTATTTTGGAAGCAAATTACAAACACCAAGCTTTTAATTGTGTGAAATATTTAGGAAAGCAATCCACTTTGACTCTGAATTATTGTTATTGTTAACACAAAAACTGCATATTTTCACAATAATGCTACTTTCTTTTTCATGTGATCGGAACTGTATAATGTTACTTATTTTTTTCTGCTACATAAGTGCTAAACATTAAGTACATTTGCCATGTTTCTGAGTTTCTTGTTTTTCCTCGGAATAGAAAAAGAATTTTGCTGCTTCGGGATAAAAGATGCTGAGTCAGCAGCACCCGGCAGCCCTGTCTGAAGCACTGTCTGCAGTCACTTGGTAGTCAATAATGAGCCTACGCAGGTGATGAATCCCCAACACAAACGGAATCAATTGACCTGCCTGAATGCCTGCTGGATGCTAGTGAAGTGCTCTTTGCACTGAATGGTGATCAATGGTTAAGCTGGAGCTGACCATCGATCCAAATCGTCCTCATGTCTCCATTCCCCCGTCCCCTCCCCACACTTAAACGGAGCTCAACGAGAGAGTAGAGACGAGCTCGTCTGAAATGAGAAAGCAGAGTGCACCGCCACATTCACCTTGTGATCTGTGTTGAAACAGACTCTCAAGAGCATGCATTGTCTCTGAAGGTTTTCCACCAGATAAAGGGCACTTTAGGCTGCCAGTATTATTACCTCTCTGGTCACTGCATGAATACATCGAGGTATGTAGGTTCACAAAGATCAAAGTGATATATATATATATATATATATATATATATATATATATATATATAGAGAGAGAGGGAGAGAGAGAGAGAGAGAG